>JACJUY010011363.1:11942-22858 GCA_014220935.1 Platorchestia sp. MABIK
TGCAGATTTTGTCGTTGCAGATTTTGTCGTTGCAGATTTTGTCGTTGCAGATTTTGTCGTTGCAGATTTTGTCGTTGCAGATTTTGTCGTTGCAGATTTTGTCGTTGCAGATTTTGTCGTTGCAGATTTTGTCATTGCATATTTTGCCATTGCAGGTTCTCCGTCTCGCCTCTCCAGTCACAGCTCCGGTCCGGCTCCACCGGTGAGAAAATAACTAAAGTTATTTTATACCTGTTGTGTCCTATTGTTGTGCACTCTTGCGCCCACTTTACACGTCTTAACGCCTAAGATATCATTAGACTAATTTTTTTTTAGAGAAATTGGCGCAATGCAATTAGGTGGGTAAAAAAAATCAATATTGCCACCCGACAAGGATATGATCAATAATGCCAATTTGACAAGTAAATAATCAATAATGCCAATTTGACGAGTGAATAATCAATAATGCCAATTTGACAAGTAAATAATCAATAATGCTAATTTGACAAGTAAATAATCCAAATGCCAATATGACAAGTAAATAATCAATAATGCCAATTTGACAAGTAAAAAATCAATTATGTCAATTTGACAAGTAAAAAATTAATAATGCCAATTTGACAAGTAAATTCAATAATCAAAAATGCCAATTTGACAAGTAACTTAAATAATCAATAATGCCAATTTGACAAGTAAATTAAATAATCAATAATGTCAATTTGACAAGTAAATTAAATAATCAATAATGCCAATTCCATTAGTACATAATCAATAATGCCAATTCCATTAGTAAATAATCAATAATGCCAATTCCATTAGTAAATAATCAATAATGCCAATTCCATTAGTGAATAATCAATAATGCCAATTCCATTAGTGAATAATCAATAATGCCAATTCCATTAGTGAATAATCAATAATGCCAATTCCATTAGTGAATAATCAATAATGCCAATTCCATTAGTAAAAAAATCAAAAATGCCAATTCCATTAGTATAAAAAATTAAATAATGTCAAATCAATATGTAAATACGTGCTCCATATTTGTAATATAAAGTCTAGTACCATAATAATACTTGGTTTCTTGGAGAAGTTGGTTTAAAATTTAGTATCGGAGAATTTTTTCCAGAAATCAGGTGTAACATGTAGAATAGTAAACCTTTTCTCCAGAAAGCAGGTGCAATTTTTAGTACAGCAAAACTTTTCCAGAGAGCAGGTGAAATATTTATTATAGCAAAACTTTATTGCAGAAAGCAAGTGTAATATTTAGTGGATCAAAATATTTCTCTTTTCTATGAATTTCATAAGGATATTACTATGTTAGTATAATGATGATAGTAATAAATATATCTCGGATGCACAGTCCAATATCGCAGGATTTCTACCCCGCCCACCCCTCTACCTCCGAGTTGCTACATAAAGTTGCCATTCGCACCAATTTTTTAACTATGTAGTACCACTGAGGTTTATTAACCAATCTGTTCGTTATTCAGTTATTATTAATCACTGCATTATAACCACTACAAGTACTTAATAAGTGGATACTACAGCGGAATACCATAGTTAACCTGCATTAAATCTTTATAAGTTATGACAACGACCGCTGGTGTTTGGCCATTCGACCCTCCATCTTGGCACTCAAGGACAGGGATTCTAAAACTTTTTTAACTTGACCTTAAACTAACTGAACTTAGCCTAGCCTAACCTAACTTAACATAACCTACTTAACCTAACTTAGGTTAATTTAACCTAACCTTAATCACCCTAACCTAACATTTTTGTAGCTACTCGGAGGTGGAGGGAGAGGGGTGGGCGGAGTTAAAATCATGGGATATTGGACTCTGTGCATCCCGGATATACCGTATTCCTCGATTGACGTTTTCGTAAAATATGTACCTACTTTGCAAGTCTATTGAAGTTTATTCCGTTCTCCCTAGAAAGCGAGTATAATACTGGTAGTACCAAACCTAGACTAACCTTTTCGTGAAAATATATCTGCTTTGCGAGTCGATAGAGGTTTTGACGTTTCGTAAAAAAATGTATTTACTTTGCGAGTCCATTGAAGTTTATTCTGTATTCATCAGGCGGCGTTCCAAGACCAAGGAAGCATCCTGCTGCCGTTCACACCGTCCCAACTCCCCCATTCGGCCCCCCAAAACTTTCCCTTCGCCCAGAGTGTGAACACTTCCTCAGGTGTCCCCATACAGACGACACCTGCTTTATCAACCATGAACAGGTGTTCGCTGCCCCAAACCAATCAATTTTCCCTAATTTCTTCTATACCCATTAACACCCCTCTTGTCAACTCTTCCGTCCCATTTTCAGCAATTGTTAATCTTCCTCCTATCAGCTCTTCCATGTCCTTGTCCACTGTCAACCGTCCAACCCTGTCAACTTCAAGTCAACCAGGCATCCGTGCATTTGGCAAACTGCCGTCAACCCAATTTCCGATTTCATCCTGTGGGTCACTCACCTCAACCAATCCAGGGGTTCCCAGTTCATCCAATATGTCTTCCACAACTATTTTATCCCCTTTAAGGTTCGCTTACACTTCCCCCATGCAAATGCCTTCATCCCAACCTTCTGATTCGCCTAAAATGCTTGTTAATCAGCCAGAGAGTGGGTTCTCCCAGCCACAAAATCCCAAACAAGGTAGAGATTCTGCAGAAAGATTCTTCTCGGTTACTGATTCAACATTGCTGGCTGCATCCTCAAATGACGTTTCCGTTTTAAACGCTCCAAGTTCGTCAAGTGCACCTACTCAAATGGCGCCCAAAATGAGCGAACGAACTGAAAGTTCGTCGTTATTGGATGGCCAGCCTCCAGCGCCAATAAATGCGCCGGCTTCATCAACATCGCCTGCTCTGAAAAGTATTCTCGTCTCTGGAACCTCTTAATTAAAATAAGCTCGTATAGCCTTGTTTTTTACGTCGTGTTACAATCATTTTAGGGTAAACTTGGAATCCGTGGTCCCTTTAAAGGTGTAAGCAACTTTCTGAACGGAAATATCTTTCTTGTCGCTGACGAATATGACGTGAAAAGAATTAGGCAACAAAATTTGTTTATCATGTTTTTTTCACAAATTTTAACGGCCAAGGGAGAGGATCTCATGAAGGCAGATATTATTAATTAACGGAAACACATCTCGACATGTTTCACAGCATGTTTTTAACTTTTCTTTTCTCAATAAATTCTTTATTTTTCCCCTAAATCAATACACTTGCGTGAATGATTTATTGTCACACGTCTTTTTTTAATACGATCAAGAAAGCACATTTCTGCTATTTGGAACTGTATTCGTGCTGCTACGCGCACTTGGCTACGCTGTGGGAGAAATTTAAGCTTTCAAAAGAACTCACGCTTTCAGGAAAACTTACTCACTCTACCTCAACGCACACACTCCACCTCAACACACTCACCCACTTTTACCTCAACACACTCACCCACTTTTACCTCAACACACTCACTCACTCTACCTTAACACACTCACTCACTCTACCTCAACACACTCACTCACTCTACCTCAACACACTCACTCACTCTACCTCAACACACTCACTCACTCTACCTCAACACACTCACTCATTCTACTCAACACACTCACTCATTCTACCCAACACACTCACTCACTCTACCTCAACACACTGANGCTTTATTTCTGAGCATCATGCTTTATTTCTGAGCATCATGCTTTATTTCTGAGCATCATGCTTTATTTCTGAGCATCAAACTTTATTTCTGAGCATCATGCTTTGTTTCTGAGCATCATGGTTTATTTCTGAGCAATGCACCTTATATTGTGGAAGTGTTTTTATGGGTGGGGCACATCAGTTGATGTTTTTGTGAGTTTATGCATTGATGCTGCTCAAAATAGCCCTCGCTTGGCACCGCCCTCTGCGCAGCCAAGTCAACAGAAGGCTTTACGCCGGTCTCTGTACCGATACGATCGTGTCAATTGATTTGAAATATGAAAATTAGCTTGAAAATTTGAAAATTTGTGTGGAATTTAGAAAATTTGCTTGATAATTGGCATTCAAATTTGCTTGAAAATTGGAAAATTGACTTGGAAATTTCAATACTGGCTTAGAATTTCGAAAATAAGCTTGGAAATTTGATACTATGTTTTACAATTTGAAAATTTGCTAGTAAATTTAAAAATTGGCTTGGAAATCTGGTTTGCGTTTGACTTTTAAATTTCTTTTTAAAAATACGTAGAAAATATTTATATTTGCACTTCTTTTTGCTTCGTCTTGAAAAAAGAAATTGACGCATTTACTTGAGTTGTGGTCTACAAAAAAACCTTAGTCCGTGTAATGTGAGTGGCTGCTTGTCTTCTGTCACGGATGTAGGGGACCGTGTGATGAATCTTTATTTTTCTTTAAGAGCGGAAACTGAAAAGTGTTCTCTGAATGAATAAATATTGCTCAATGAATAAATATTGCTCAATGAATGAATATTGCTCAATGAATAAATATTGCTCAATGAATGAATATTGCTCAATGAATAAATATTGCTCAATGAATAAATATTGCTCAATGAATAAATATTGCTCAATGAATAAATATTGCTCAATGAGTAAATATTGCTCAATGAATAAATGTGGCTGTATGAATAAATGTGTCTGAAAGAATAAATGTGTCTGAAAGAATAAATGTGTCTGAAAGAATAAATGTGGCTGAATGAATAAATGTTGCTGAATGAATAAATGTTGCTGAATGAATAAATGTTGCTGAATGAAAAAATGTTGCTGAATGAATAAATGTTGCTGAATGAATAAATGTGGCTGAATGAATAAATGTTGCTGAATAAATAAATGTGGCTGAATGAATAAATGGTGCATAAATAAACATTTCTGATTTAAACACATATTGATGAATAGACACTTAATGGGTAAATATTATCTCACCTAAAATACTAAGTTATAAAAAAATGTGAACAGCTATTCATGTATCGCAAGATTTCTTTACGTTTTTACAAAAATATTCTCTGACGGTTATTTGATCAACGGAAATATTTGAGTAAGGATTTTTTGTGTGAATATTGTACGCGGTGTACTGGTGGTGTACACAACACACGAGCTGTGTGGGCACACAGAAATAATGTATATGTAGTAATATGTATGAAGTATAACATGTATGTGATATAAGGCATACATTTTCATGCATTATTTGTTATTATTTTTTTTTATATATATTCATTTATACTGTATATATAAATATTTAATACACTGTATTGCATAACATACCATGTACAATTTATTTTATAAAGCATAACTTATGCTTAAGTAATTTTGCATGTGTAATACATATACATAATATTCGTGAGGAGACTAAACTGAAATCTAACATGACAAAACTAAACTACAACTTGCAGACAACACACCAAACTTACATCACAAAAGTAAGCTACAGCGCGGACGAAGAGTGCAAACTTTAGTGGCACTAGACGGGAGGCGGCAAATGTCCGTGGATTTTTTTCACAATCAGGGAACTTTGACGGAGCGAATTTTGCGACACTCCGTTTATTTAACTCATGTAATTCGTACGGATTGTGACACGTCAGTTAAATGACTTCAGCTGAGTTTGTATTAGTTTTAAATTGGAGACAGGCTCCGACATGGAATTTGTGAAGTTTTAAGGAGTTTAGGCGTGTAGTTATTGACTATCCTTGAGAGGAATTTGATCCTTTTTAACTTCACTGATTTGATTCCTGTTGCTGATTTTGTTTTGTAACGATGTGTAACGTTCGTTTTTACTTGTAAAGAAAATGTGAGGTCCCGAGCTGTGAGTTAGGTTGGCCGTCTTATTTGGATGAAAAAACAGTTTTTTTCATGATCTGTCGAGCACAATCTTTTTTCGGTTCATTGCAGTCATGTTTATCAGCACCTGCTACTTTCTTATTCAACTTTTATCTCGTTTCATTAACTTCCTCTTTGACTTACTGTTTCAATGCGCAGGGAATCATGTGTCTGGATACATCTTATGTATAGATTCCGCGTTCCCATCATTCCACACCAAATGGCGCTTACATCGAAAAACCTTCGTAGTAAAATTTAATCTAATATGTAATTATAGCTAGTTAGCACATTTTCATGTAATAAGGTCCAATTTTTGAACATTAATGAAAAATTGAAGTTTCCATGTCGATTTTTTGATTTCAGTTTGAAGTGCCATTATTTTTATTTTTGAGTTCCAACAAACTTCATTTGAAATTTTTCCCTATGTTCTATATTTTTTTTAAAACAATTCATCATTTTTCAACTCTTTGTTTCAATTCTTTCCATTTTAAGTCGGCTCATTTTAATTCTTCCGATTTAAATTTTTCCCATTTAAAATTTTCCCATTTTAAATTTCCCCAGTTCAATTTTTCCTATTGCAAATTTTCCCATTTCAATTTTTCCCATTTTTAATTTTCCCATTACAATTTTTTGAATTTAAAATTTTCCCATTTAAATTTTTCTCATTTTAAAATTTCCCATTTCAATTTTTGTCATTTTAAATTTTCCCATTTCAAATTTTTTCATTGCAAATTTCCTATTTAGATATTCTTTTATTTTAATCGTGGCGTGGTGCAAATAGTTCCGAAGTGGCGGGTGGTGGGATTACATAATTACTTTTTGCTCATCTTACTCGTGGAAATTTACTAAGTTTTCTGATCTGTTCTTCTGCGAAATGCTTTTCAGTCTCAGAGAAATATTCTCAAGTTGCATTTTTTCCACTAAGTTCAGAGTGAGACCCGTAAGTTAGCGAATGAAATTATAACAAAAATTTTGTTTTTAGAGTTTATTAAAAATGGCGAAAAGCTTTCACGAATCAGGAAGCATGGAAAAGATGTGAATAAATGTATAGTTAAAAGCATGTAATTCTTCCCATTTCAATTCTTCCCATTTCAATTCTTTCACTTTCAATTATTTCACTTTCAATTATTTCACTTTCAATTCTTTCACTTTCAATTCTTTCACTTTCAATTCTTTCACTTTCAATTCTTTCACTTTCAATTCTTTCACTTTCAATTCTTTCACTTTCACTTCTTTCACTTTCAATTCTTTCACTTTCACTTCTTTCACTTTCAATTATTTCACTTTCAATTCTTTCCCTTTCAATTCTTTCACTTTCAATTCTTTCACTTTCACTTCTTTCACTTTCAATTATTTCACTTTCAATTATTTCACTTTCAATTATTTCACTTTCAATTATTTCACTTTCACTTCTTTCACTTTCACTGCTTTCACTTTCACTTCTTTCACTTTCACTGCTTTCACTTTCAATTATTTCACTTTCACTTCTTTCACTTTCACTTCTTTCACTTTCAATTATTTCACTTTCACTTCTTTTACTTTCAATTATTTCACTTTCAATTCTTTCACTTTCAATTCTTTCACTTTCAATTATTTCACTTTCAATTCTTTCACTTTCAATTATTTCACTTTCAATTATTTCACTTTCAATTCATTCACTTTCAATTCTTTCACTTTCAATTCTTTCACTTTCAATTATTTCACTTTCAATTCATTCACTTTCAATTCTTTCACTTTCAATTCTTTCACTTTCAATTCTTTCACTTTCAATTCATTCACTTTCAATTCATTCACTTTCACTTCTTTCACTTTCAATTATTTCACTTTCAATTCTTTCACTTTCAATTCTTTCACTTTCAATTATTTCACTTTCAATTTTTTTCATTTCAATTTTTTTCATTTCAATTTTTTTTCATTTCAATTATTCCCACATAACTGTCAATATACGGTATTTTGACAGTTACTGATTAAATGAAATAAAAGTAATTATCCTAAGTTACCTTAGCATTTGAAATACCAGCAAATGCAACTGTAAGTAGATAAAGAGATAATCCCAAGATGAAGGGATTGAGTAAATAAATAGATAATATAGATAATAGATAATCCCTTCCTGTAGTTGAAAAAGTAAAATAGGTTATTCTTTTTTTACGGATCATCTTTTTTGGGCTCAGTGCTGTGCTGTTTTTCTACGCCTCTGAAATCATTCTCCGACTTTTATTTTGGTTATGAACTTCCTAACTCTCCGTTTTTATGTGCACGGGACTTTGTGCGGGAACACCCCTTGTGCACAGATTCCGCGTTCCCTTAATTCTATACCAAATGGTGCCTCCATCTTCTCTGCATTTGGAATGCTTTTCTTGTGGTTATGGGAGCCTAAAACATCTCAAAATAAAATCTAATTTATAACCTAAGAAATAATAAAGTCACGACATGTTGACGGCACATGATCGCTTCAAAATGACCGCAAATTTTTGGTTTTGAAGTATAAATTGTTCAAAAATTTAGTCATTCACTATTTAAAAACTTTCAGTCGTGTCATATAATAAATAGTTCACGTGCAGCATTAAATATGCACTATCAAAGGATATTTTTTTTGATGGACCTTTTGATTATACGATATATAGTTTTTTGTGTATTTGTATATGAATTAGAAGGTTTTTAACACGAGGACCACGTTTGCGCGGCTGCTACGGTTGGTTAGGTTAGGTTGTGTCGGAATCGAAAAACCGACTTTACTGCTCGAATACTTTTCGATCCTTCCGAAGAGGTGTGTGAAAAATAATTGTGCAATAGCGTATTAACTTGTGCCCTAAAATATATTTTGAAAAGGGTCGTGAAACAATTGAAATGCGCCACATTTGTGCAGGTACGAATATGAGCGATATACCTGGTGGTACGCACATGTACCTCTAGATAGTCAACGTGTGTAAGTGTGTGCATGTTAGGTTAGGTCCGTAGTATGAAAATAGAGTAAATACAGAGTAAAAATAGTTAGTTCTGTAGTATGAAGAGAGAGTAAATACAGATTAAAAATAGAGTTAGTTCCGTAGTATGAAAATAGAGTAAGGGAACTCGCCTTGTGCTTGGATTCCCCGTTCCCTAACCGCCATACCGAATGGTGCCTCCTCCACTCTCCTCTTTGGAACACTTACATTGTGGTTAGGGAGGCTTAAGCTAACTTAATTTTCACATTTTTTTATTTCAAAGCGTGTGTTTCTTTCAGAATTCAAGATCACGAAATGATATGCAGACTTGTGCGTCATGTAGACATGTAGACTTGTGCGTCATGTAAACAGCGTCATCTAGACATGTAAATCATGGTGTTAAAATATTTATTCATTATACGCCGCCATGTCAAACCCATTTTGTACACATGAAAATCATTTATTTCATACAAATATTTTTTGAAACCAAAACATGATTTGTCAGCCGTATTAGTTTTGACATTTTCGACTTCAATGAATAATTTGAATTAATTCCAGACAGTAGCATTGTTGTAGATGATTTTGATTTCTGTCTTTAATTTTAGCCATTTCCTGATAGTAGTTTTACAATATTGTTACTTGTTAATTTTAATCTATATATTCGATTATTTCCAAACCTTAGTATAATTATTATTGATATTTTTATTTTAGGTATTAATTGAAATTATGTCCTGACACTAATATTGTTACCGATATTTTAATTTCAACTTTCAATTTTGATTATTTTAAGACAGTTGAAGTAGCGTTAAAATATACACCATCTTCCCTGAGGAGGGAGGCAACTACTGTATCTATGGGAATTAGCTCTCCCAGGGGGAAAATGCGAGGTCCCGGGTCGAAAATTAAGTAGGCCATTCTGTTGTTGAAATTAAACATTTTTTGATATATTAAGGACTATCTTTTTACGGTTTACCGCTGTCCTTTTTTCAGCCCCTAGTTTTCCTCATATTTTCATCTTGTTTCATAAACTTTTTTCTCAAGTTACTGTTCCTATACACCTTGTGCATAGATCCCGCTTTCCCTTATCTCCATGCGAGACAGTGCCTTCCTCTTACCTCTCTTTGGAACGCCTTTATCTCGGTTAGTGAAGCAGTGAACCTTAAACTAACATCAAATCGTATCTAATCTTTTGCTCATGGGAAAGAAAACGCAATAAAATCCTATACGTTTTATTAAAACAAAACTTCAATTCTGAGACACGTAATAAAGCTTTGAGGTTAGCCTAGTCACAGGTGTCTGTCGCGCCTCATTCATTTACAGTTTCTACACTTTTATCGTATTTTCCCCGAGGTAATTTCTTCTCAAATATTCATCCGAATTCCCTACACAATTTCTTTCTTAACATACATCCGATGCCACAAGTCATGTCGAAAAATATGTGATATATTTCATATATATCACATATACCACATGAATATGTATATACCACATGTATATGTATATACCACATGTATATGTATATACCACATGTATATGTATATACCACATGTATATGTATATACCACGTGCATATGTATACATCACATGCATATATCACATGTATATACCACATGTACAAAATATATCACATACTCTTAAAACCAAGGTTTTCGATACACAACACAAAAAATTGGGTATTAGTGGGGTTTTAATATCCATAAAAATTTTATCCTATATTAGTATTTTTACATAATTTCTCTCTAATTCATTCTGTTTCACCTTGAACATTGTGAAATTTTTCTACAACTGGCATTTTTTCCCAGAAGTTGGTAAATTCACATCTATTTGAAAACTAGGGCGATGAAAGTTTTTTCCAAATTTTACTGAAATGATCCAATTTTACTCTGATCAATCCTTCACTAGGTAGATACTTACCTCGTTAAAACATAGTTCCTTAGATCAGTGTTTCTATAATCGCAACAGAGTAAATCATAATGTGTTTCACTGTGAAATGCAGAAAGCTTCATTTTTTTCGGTGAGCGTCGTCGTTTTCCGTCATTTTGCTCGGCGCGTACAGTCGTTTTCCGTCATTTTGCTCGGTGCGTAAGTCGTTTGTCGTCATTTTGCTCGGCGCGTACAGTCATTTTCCGTCATTTTGCTAGGTATGTACAGTCGTTTTCCGTCATTTTGCTCGGCGCGTACAGTCGTTTTCCGTCATTTTGCTCGGTGCGTACAGT
>JACJUY010011364.1:889-13181 GCA_014220935.1 Platorchestia sp. MABIK
ACCTTATGTGCACCATATGTAATGGTGTACACCTTGTGTACAGCTGATGTAATGGTGTACACCTTATGTGCACCATATGTAATGGTGTACACCTTGTGTACAGCTGATGTAATAGTGTACACCTTATGGATACCAACTGTTGGTGTACACCATTATGCTCTCCCGTGAAGCGAGCCGAACGGTCATGCTGACGACATCATGCGTAATGTGAGGTCATTGTGTCGAGGGTATGGGACGGGGATGAGGGATCGGACGGGGATGAGGGAAGGGAATACGGGACGGGGATGAGGGATGGGTGTGCTGACAAAACAATGAGGCAGTGGGTGGTAACTTCGGTGAGGCCTGCAGACTATCATCAGAGCAGGCCCCGTTGGGGGCTGCTGCTGTGCCTCCAGGGCTCAGAAGGGGATATTCTAGAATATCCAGAAGGGGGAAAACACATGAAAAATAGTATATTCTAATGTTAGGGGAGGTTCCAATTCTTCGTCCATGTCACCACAGCGGGAAAAACCATTAAAAAATGGGGAAAATAGTGCATTCTAATACATAATTGTATCCGGAGTTTCGAGTATGTGCAGAAAACATCGAAAAAGCGACATTCACTTCGTATGAAGTAACGAACAGTTAACATTCGATCATTTCTCAGGGGGATTCAATTATTGTATCTATAAGACTGAGCACTCCTAAGGGGAAATGCGAAGATCCGGGCTTAGAGTAATGAAGGCCTTCTTTTTGTTGAAATAAAATGTTTTTGTTTTGTTAAGGATCACTTTTTGTCGGTTCACTGCTGTCCTGTTCTTCAGCACCTGCTATTTTCTTCTACAATTTTTCTCTTGCTTCATGAACTTCTTTCTCAACTTCTGTTTCCATACCCCTTGTGCATATATTCCGCATAATAACCCATGCTAAGCTCCATACTGAATCATGCCATGCTAAACTCCATACTAAATGGGGCCTACCTCCTTCCTCTCTTCGGAACATCTTTGTTGCGGTTAGGAAGGCTCAAACTAACATCTAATCTAATCTAGTTAGGAAGCTCTGTACTTTTTATTTGCGTTGAAATCTAGGCTCTCCATGGATCATTTTCCCGCCGTGCTTTTCCGTCACAAATTGCGCCTGACTTGCCGCTCCGGACTTTCAGTGTAGAGTTTCTAATTCTTTCGAACACATTTTGGCTCGGTGAATCTGTTCCATGCTGCCTGACGTCTTTGCAATGATGCTTGTCCTGTCTTGGCTCTTTTATTGTCTTGGCAATTTTTCTGGACAAAATGCTCTATTTTTTTGCAATTTTAATTTGAAAAGATTGAGGAGAAAGAGCTCAATTGAGCAGCCCTGATGTGGTTTTGCGTGCAACTCGATGTTGCCTCGTTGTATGTTGGTGCCACCGCGAGGCATAGTCAGTTAACTTCCCATGATTACCCGCTTAAATTACCTGCAAATACTCGCAATTTTGAAACGATCTTCTATATTTGAAAGAGTGTCTCTAGATTTCGGTGTCTCCACGTGGAAACCTTTCTTACGTTTCCAATCTTACTGTCTGTGTTCGTGAGTCCCAAGAGCGAGTTCTAAGAACGGCTCCAAAGGCAGGACTGACAAGCCAAAACTTCGAAAAAAAGTTCTCACATTTTTCATCCAGAAATTGTAGCGAGTGACAAAACTTGCCTCATTTGATGTTTTTTTCCAGAAACTATGAGGAACAATGGATGGTTCACTGAGGCTATCGTCAGCTGTTTTTCGTCTATTATGAAATCTTCTTAATTACAGTGCAAGTTTGTCGTAAAAGGGATGAGATATGCCAATGACGACTATCACTTGATTGACGTGAGGTAGGTCCAGGGGTCAAAGATGAGTCGTTTTGAGCTCAGAAGTTTATGATATGAAAATGATGTTTATGAATATGATGTTACAAAGTGTGTTCTTAACAGTAAAATTTATTTATGCTTAGAACGAACCGTGTGTACTTTTAAAAGTTACCCTTAAAAATGTTGTCTTCCGGATGCTTTTTGAACACATTCAGTCTCGAATTTGGCTTAACATTATATTTCTTGTTCCAGGTGAGTGGCAGGGCCAACATCTGCTGTAGGGAATAATACCCCTTGGAGAGGAGAGCTCGGTGCAGGCGTGCGCGAGAAGCACGTGGCACACCAGGCACGTACGTATGGTATGATCAGATTGGCAGTGCAGCGTGGCTCGCTTTTATGATTGGTTTCTGTGTGTGGTAATTGCCTCATATCTCAACTTGGTGTATTCATAATCTTATTTTGTTGGGCTCGATGTGTAACTCACGGTTACTTTAGCTATTATCCCCAGCGGACAAGTTTGTGGAGTAAGGAGTATATCCCCGTGGTATACTTCATTCGGGTATACGGGGACTTACAGGTATATGGCTTATTATCATACGTATTTCTGAATTGTTCTCATACCTAAATATCATATATCATATGGTTCTGATATTTAAATATCATTTGTCACAATTGTCCTCATACTTAAATTTACTGTAAGGATTTGGCAATTTATGGAAGATGAGAATTGAAGAATAGCTTCAACCTTTTTTTTATTTAATAAAATGTGGCTTATTTTTTTTAAATGGCTGCTCGTACTTTCTTTTACAAAACCGCGCATAGCGTTATGATTGTTGCATTCCGTGCGAGTATCAATGGAGTTTACTGCATGATAATCGGGTTGCGAATTTCCATAGGCGGGAGCAGACAGAGCTGGTGCCATCTTTTGTCTCAGCGCACGAGTTGGCTTGTCGACCTCGGCGTTGCGAGACAATTTCACATGTTTCTTTTATAACTAGTGTACACGACGCGTAAAAAATGTCCGGATTCAATATTTTCCTTGAATAAATCCTCCAGATGTGGATGACAAACAAATATATCCATCCTAATAATACCTTCGAATAAAATATTTTTGGACTTGTGCACTGGTGAAATTCGTTTCACAGATACGGTCACTAAGCATCCTTCAGATCAGAGAAGCAGTTTCTTAATTAAGACGGACACCGAACAAATAAATAAGCACACAATTATTATTCAATAAAAAATGTATTCATGATTTATCCTACGATTTTTGAACGAACAGGAATACTTTGCGAGACGTCTAGAAGTCTTCAAATGATCCGTTGTGACTTTTGTAAGCCGTAGTTTTTAGCTAACTTTCGAAGTGTCTTGCTAGAGAGCAAACTGTGATGCTCGACATTGAGAGATGCGTTATTCCTCTTCATTATTGTTCCAGAGGATGGCTGGTCTGAACTGCCAGCGTTGCTGTCATTATGCTCAGCAAAACTTTAGTAATCAACAGCTCAAAAGTCCCAATTAATGGTCTCGTGTGTTTGCACTAATTTGCGCTGTTTGAAACTTAGTTATGAAAGTGCATAGCTCGAAAATTCAACAAAATATTTTCAGTCACGCTCGCTTTCATCTGGTTCCAAAATTGAGGAGATTTGATATCTTCCTATAAGTGAAGAAGTTTTTCTGCAGTTTACCTTGACGACATTAGCAGCTCGGAGCGTTGTACCAAGATTGTCTTTAATTCCTGAATTGTAAACGCTTTGCTCTGAGGGATGAAAACAAATTTGTCCGACCCAGAATAATTTTTTTGCGTGTTTGTTGTGGTTGCCGCAATTCTTTCTTTACCTTTGACACGCGAAGTGGGGCAGGTTAAATTGAAATTCAATATCGAACCCATATTAGAATTATTTTTAGAGATCAATTTCTAAAATAACGTATGTTAATACATCGTGCCTTTAATTAGTTTTCATGAAGTATTTATTAAAATTGAGTCATTGACTGCTGGTTGGTCAACTGTATTAGAAAAATCCCCTCGATGAGCACCGGTGGGTCACGTTGCACTCATTCAAAACAGTTCAGTTGCACTGCCATTCAAAAAGGGTTTCTTATTGCTGAAGATTTCATCTCAAAATTTGTTTGCTCTTCATTCGTCTTATTTTTCGTGCTATTCTCTCAATTATTTGTTTCGACAATTGACATGGGTATTACGATACCATGTGTGAATATCAACTAAGGATTCTTAATGTTAAGAGACGTTTTAAAACCAATGCAATACATTTCATGGCTCAACTCTATTGGAAATAAGTTGTTTTTCTTTCTTTCTTTTTCTCTGCGATTGACTAATCACAATGCATTGGTGTCCCTGCCTGCACAAACGAGGGTCATTGAGTCAAATCCTATACTACGCTATGTAAAGCTGCATTACGATACTCATGTGTGTGTGGTATCAACTTAATCAATTATTTCGACTAGTGACAAGGGTATTACGATACTCATGTGTGTGTATCAACTATGGATCCTTACTATGAGATATTTTAAAAACCAATGATGAGCTTTTTGGATCATCTATTTTGGAAATAAAGTGTTTTTATTTTTTTTCCTAACAGGGCGGACGAGCCCACAAATGAGCCTTGCTGTACTACTGCAGCCTAGATGGAGGCACCAGCTATGGCCTATTTTGTCTCCCTGTAGTATATGAGGGATTGGTGCCGATACAATGATTCTATTTCTCTCCCGACCTCCTCTTTTTGTTACATCGGACGAGAGTGGGAGCCGAGTTGTGCCGAGGTCGAAATTATTTCCTTTCAGCCATTCTCTCGAAACGAATGCTTTAATTGTGCGTACAAATGAACAATCTTCAGCAGATTTTACGTGCGTTTATATTACGAGTGAAGAACTCGATTAAAAACAATGACCCAAACTTATTAAAATTGGTTCAAACAACTTTCTTGCCCTGAAAATGAACGAGACCAGATTTCCATTAGATAATCGTGTTTTACCCACCATTACCCAGTCTAACTTTTTCGCCGGAGCATGCATGTTTTTCGCCGGTTAAGCGATTTAATTACTTAGGCGGCGAAAAACGTGCATGCAGGCTGCGAAAAAGTTGGACTGGGTTACGCCCGCCTCATCGCGAGTCGTAGCTTATGTTTCTTAATGGCACACCGATTCTAATGCTGCATAGACGAGTTTACCTCAGCACCCACGAATTTAGCTGAAATTACCTCCGAAATTATTAAGCATGTGCTCGTCATTTATGCAGGACCGTGCCGCTCCCTCCAGAGGTTGCAGCGAGCACAGCGCCGTAGAACTCGTCTCTCGTGGGACCGAAAACGTGAAATATTTGAGTCGCTTCTATGCAAGGTCTGAATTTGAGAGGAAGTGTTGCTGCAGGATGTGCTTGGAAGGACGTCTCATTTGGTTCCTAATTAACGAGGCCGTCTCTGGAATTAGCAGGCGACGACGACGACGGGAAAGCGATTCCTGACGCTGTCTTCTGAACTCTCGGGAAGCGCAGGGCCTGCATTGAACATGCTACACTGGCGCGCCCCGGACCGGAACGTCGATGTTAGGCGAGGCTTTCTCAGGAGAGTGTGCAGCAACGGCGCTTGCTATTATTTTCACGGATATGGCTTGCATCATTTTGAGAGCTATGGCTTACATTATTTTCAGAGATATTGCATTATTGTTGCATCATTCTTTAGGCTTGCATTATTTTCAGAGCTGTGGCTTACATTATTTTCAGAGATGTGGCTTACATTATTTTTCAGAGATATTGCATTATTATTGCATTTTTATTTAGGCTTGCATTACTTTCAGAGCTTTGGCTTACATCAGCTTCAGAGACATGGCTGAAATTGCCAGGTATTTCAGAGGAGTCATCTGTTTCAAGTGACTGACTTTTAAGATTGCATGAGCTGTCGACCCGGGAATATACTACGCTGCTTGTGATACACCACTGACTCCGATGAGCAAATCTACGAGCTGCGATGGCTTTCTACGTGGAGTGATGCATGGAGACATGCTTCTCTACTGTCACTCTAACGTTCGTTGTGGCTGGGGAGATTTGATTTGGGGTTATGGCGTGCACATCTGCTCGGTGCTCACGATACGTAGTTCTCAGTAATGGTGATAGACGAGTTGTTAACCCATTTATGCCGAAGGTTCGAATAATAGCTCCTCCGATGGAAAAGATAATGAAATGGCTTCATTGAGACACATTTAAAAAATTTTTGCCGTTTATTCGAGAACATTTATTGGAACAGTTATTAAAGAGTTACAATTAACAACGCTTCGCTTTTTCATTTTCTATCATTCCTAATTACCCGAAAACTTTGCATGGTTAGGAGTCCTGTGTGTAGGACGCCAGGCGTAAATGGGTTAACTCGTCTCACTGGTGTCGTGGTAAACCCATCACCGTCCAAGTGGATTTCAAAATCCACTTTCATGAACAGCTCTAATATATTTCATACCTTGTGAAATTTGTGCCCTAATGTGCTCTTCGAAGTTCATTGTCGAGTGGCAGTCACTTCCTCGTTGTGATGTCGGTGACTACATGATGCCGGTGCCAAAAATATCTGATGGTGAGATTGATTTTTATGCGAATAGAGAAGGGGGGAAACTCCCTGACACTACCTGATCGAGACACATCTAAACATCTAAACTAAATTCGATAAAACGTAGCTGCTCAAGTCGAGACTGACGCTCGTAACCGATACCAAAAATTCCCTGTGAAAGTGATAAGGTCATTCAAGTTATTGTGTAGACTGTGCATCACATCATAAATGAATGTTTAGAATTTTTGCGTTCCTTCCATAACGTTTACCCAGTTCTAAATGGAACGTAATGTCTTGAACCAGCCTATCTCACTGGTATCTTCAGCTATCAGAAATGGAACTGAAAAATTATGTGGAGTACTTGTTTTTTAAAAATTATTTTATGGTGTGTACGTCAAATTTTTGACTTACCATTTTTCAATTTCCTTCGTCTGAGATCGGTGGAACCGGCATTTCTTGCCGCGAGCCTGTACTTTACCATCTACGATACAGTCTTCAATTTGTGGGATGCTTAAATGCTCTCTGATTTTTTGCAGCACTTAAAAAGTAAAAGTGCAAATATTTATACTCTCTTTAAATAACGATAATAATTATGGTGATAATAGATAAAGTAATAATAGTCAAAATAATACTAATGAGCAGGGAAATAGTTTCCTGTTTCGGCCACACGTTAGTTTCTCTGAGGGTCTTGTGCCGTGGTTTAGAGCTGTGGTTTATCGACCCTGAATGCTTCGTTGTTTTCTGTCCGAGAAATGGGAGGGTAAAAGGAGCGTGAGGGCGCGCACGGTGCGCTTCATTAGGTTTATTAAGCCCTTAAGTGGTGTCGCGCGTACAGCCTCGAGGGAGGTGCTCTAATGAAACCTCCTGATGGTGCTGCGGCGCTGAGTGGCGGCGACCTGCGCCGAGCCGTGTGACTCTTTCTGCTTTGGGTGAGAATTGTGCTGATGTTTTGGATGTGGGCGGCAGACGTCAAGAAGAAACAATGTAGGGTCAAACCAGTCTTTTTTTCGATGACAGTGTGGCAATGCTGACGTCATGGCAACGAACCAATAGCAGCGCTCAAATTGCATCTTGCAACACTACTAGCCCCAAATCTGACACCGCTATTGGCCTAACGACATGTCACAATGGTGACGTCATGGCAACGAACCAATAGCAGCGCTCATATTGCATATGGCAACACTACTAGCCCCAAATCTGGCTCTGCCATTGGCCTAACGACATGTCGAAGTGGTGACGTCATAACGTTTGTTTGAAATGAAACCCTTCTATTGGCTAGCCGAACAAGACGAGGTGTATATTCCTCCATAGAAATAACTTTACCTTGTTTCTCCTACCCTGCGTCAAGTCCATTGATGAGGGAAGAAGAGACAGCGAATAAGGAACTAACGCTGAAAGGAGCAAAGTGAACACAAAAGGCCATAGAAATTCTGACTGTCAATCTAGAGCAGAGGTATTTCAACAGATTACTCTCGAGGGATGATAGTACTCATGGTGTAGGAGTCCTATAGAATGCTAGTACTCGTGCAATGCCATGAGCTCTTACTCGTAGCATGTCAAATCCAACCAACCTAAATCTAGTGCCCAAACTATGCTACCTTAAGCACTTCATTTGTCATGCGCGTTGAAAGTCGGACGCTAATTATATCAGGGTTCAAATAGTTCTTTAGAATTAGTTATTGTGTCTTAATCGCTGTCGAAGATTCTTTTTTGAACAGCTAGATTTACGCCTCATTATCTACTTGTCATTTGTGTGAAAACTCAAGCGCAATGTTTCTTGAACTTTCCAGACGAGGTTCAGCATTTAAAAATTAATGCTAGTGATAACGTTGAGTTGTGTTCTTGTCTTTAAATGATTTATTAATAGCAAGTTGCTTAAAACATCCTTAGAATATGCGGTCTTTCCTGCGACGAGTTTATCCTTAGATCTTCACAAAGGTTCACAGTAAAGATTAAAAAGATCTATTAAATAGTTTCCTTGCAATAAAAAACATTTTTATGACCCTCTGTGCTACAGTAATCTTGTGCAACATGTTCGCAGTTATATATCATACAATTCGCAATTTGTGCTACCGTTATGGCGTGCAATTCGCAATTTGTGCAACCGTTGTGGCGTGCAATTCGCAATTTGTGGTAACGTTATGGTGGTGTTGATGCGGCCTGATTTTGGTGGTAATGAAGAGTGAAGAAGTTTTAGGTGGAGGGTGACGTACCTGAGTGCCTTTAACGAGCAATCTGGTCCTGATAATGACTTGGCTGCGTCGGTGTGGCGCCGGTCCTCATTTCCTCGGCCTGCGTCTGAGCTGTGCGTCTCAGCCCCTCGTATGCCAGTGGTTCTTAACCTTGGTGGAGGTACAGAGCCCTAAAAATTCCATACACACATTCATCGAGCCATTCGTAGTTGGAATGATAAAAACGCGCTTATTTTCTTCAAATTCAAAACATATGTATTAACTATATATTGTATTAGTGCACAAACTGTTCAGTGAGAACTACATTGAAACTGGCTCACCGAACCCCTGGGGTTCGATCGAACCCAGTTTAAGAACCACTGACTTATGCATATTTAGCGCACCACCGACACTGCTCGCCGACTCAAGTGCGGCAATGCACGTGATCGAACTGTTATACTTTGTGTCATTTTCGTGTCGTTATTAGAAAAGTTTGAATTAATTCAATCCAAAAGATCAAGATATCGTAGAACTTAAGTGTAAGATTATCTTCCAGAAAAACTGGTGTCACTTATTGGGAAAAAAGGAGGAATTAATTCAAATCCTGGGTGATCAAGGGAGCGTAATGAAATACCTTCACAAACGGTGCTCATGAGAAACAAAGTCTTTTGAGTCGTACAGAATATCAATAAATTCAACATGAGCCATTAGGCTTTATTGTAAAAATATTTTAAACCTGCCTTGGTGTGCATAATGAATTGCGCAGAAAGCCTCTAATTGGTGCCACGTTGTTTGACCGGCGCCGAAGTTACAAATTTACGCTGCGCTGAGACTGACTGGAGTCAGGGGACGTAGACATTAGAGGAGAGGTCCGCTGTTGTGGTGAGAGGGGGTGGTGAGGGGAGGCTGGTAGTAAATTTAACTACACTGGTACCACCTCACCATACCTACAGTAACTTGAATGGTGACTTTAACACTGCAGTAACAGTGATTATGACAATGCCGGCACCATCAAATCATTCCAACTGTAACTTGAACTTTGTTCAACAGTGAAAGTGACTTCAACACTGCAATAAAAGTAAATATAACTACACTAGCACCACGGAACTACTCTGACAGTGCAACAGTTACTACCAAAGTATTCCAGCAGTGACTTCATGAGTGGAACAGCATTGAATTGAACAGTTAACACCACAAAATACTTCCAACAGTAACTCCAACAGTTATTTCACTTCAGCAGTGCAACAGCCGTAATTTGAATCGTAGTCACCACCAAATATTTCCAACAGTTTATTTTAGCTCGATTAGTTAATTGTAAGTCAGGGTTAGTGTTCAGTATAAAATACTGAATGTCAATATTTTCTAATGAAAAATCGTGAATGTTTGAAAGACCAACATCGCAGCATTCTGTGTTTCCTGTTATGTCATTTTACTTGCAATGATCACTGAAATCGTCGTGAAGGCGTAAACGAGTGTGGTGTCATTTCTGCTTTGAGATTTTAGAGCTCTTGTTCTCGGTGGTCGCGCGATGGTCTGGAAAGCATTCAGGTAAGTATATTAGTTGTATTGACCTTTTGATGCACGTGTTTGTCTTTAGGGTTGTCAGATTCTTTAATCGTCTTCCTTACGGCGATATTCACTCACTTTGTGAACTGCAGTTCAACTGTTACAAATAATACCTGACCGATTTAAAATGAATTCGACATTTTTACTGCCAAGTTCAATCGCGAAACGTCCTCTGTTTTATTTTTCAGCGGTGCCTAGTCGTGATATACTCCTAAATTAATTCCAAATGAAAGCTCCTTCCAGGCAGCGCCGTAAAGGTCTTCCATTGACGCATAAGGCTGTCCTTTCTGCCTCATTCTTGACCACAGGAAGAACTAAATGAACCCCCTTAGAGAGCTGCGGTAAATTTTTGTCTCTGCCTAATTAGCTTTGATTTTTGGGCACTCGCGCCTTTCACGTTCACACCAACCGTTGCCTTTTTTATACGTGCTTCCGATCGCCTTAATTGCAGCGATTTTCTTATCTGCTTCATTTTTGCTAGCCTCCGTCGCTCGGGACTCGGTTTATTCGCTGGACTGACCGCGTCGCCCCATGATTGATGGCTCGCTCGGTAGGCACGTGAACGCGGGACCGAAAGTCGATAGGCAATGCATAATAGTAATTCGATGTGTTCTTACCTTTGAAAATATGGTGGGTGAAGTTTTCCGAAGTGCGGTCTGAAGTGAAGGATCGGAATGAATGAATAAGTGATGCATAATAGCAATTCAATATGTTGTCTTTGAGTATAGGGGGGGTGAAATTTTCCAAAGGGCAGTCTAGAGTGAAGGATTGGAATGAATGACGAATTTGTTTTTGTTGAAACTGAATATGTTTTTTTTT
This sequence comes from Platorchestia sp. MABIK, assembly GCA_014220935.1. Lineage (NCBI taxonomy): Eukaryota > Metazoa > Arthropoda > Malacostraca > Amphipoda > Talitridae > Platorchestia > Platorchestia sp. MABIK. Next base: position 11,795 of record JACJUY010011364.1, read on the forward strand.
GTTTAGTGCAGACCATCTTTTTTCCGGCTCATCAACAGCGCTTGTTTTTTCCCTCTGTTAGGGCCACGTTTGTTACTTTATTGAAGCTCGACTTGATTGTGGGGGTTAATTTTTTTAAATTTCGATCCTCAGTTTGCGTTCTATATTAGGGCGGCTATTTAATGAATTTATTCCACTTTTAAAATTTCGATTCTGAGTTTGCGTTCTATATTATGGCGGCTATTTAATGAATTTATTCCACTTTTAAAATTTCGATCCTCAGTTTGCGTTCTATATTATGGCGGCTATTTAATGAATTTATTCCACTTTTGAAATTTCGATTCTCAGTTTGCGTTCTATATTATGGCGGCTATTTAATAAATTTATTCCACTTTTAAAATTTCGATTCTCAGTTTGCATTCTATATTATGGCGGCTATTTAGTAAATTTATTCCACTTTTAAAATTTCGATCCTCAGTTTGCGTTCTATTTTTATGGTGGCTGTTCAATAAATTTATTCCACTTTTAAATTTCGATTCTTAGTTTGCGCTCTATATTATGTGGCGGTTATTTGATAAATTAGGAACAGTTTTGCCGATCAATGTCGTTTACTTTGAAACGCTGACCAAAGACAGACATGCGCTACAAAGCGCGTGCATGCGAGCGCTAGTTTCAAATTTTACCAGCAATTGAAGGTAGTTGGCAAAGGCAGTTCTACGAATTCAGAGCCGTATTTTGACTCAGGTTCTCATTTGACAGCCCTGAGCAGAAACGTATTTATTTAAAGCTCAATCTTTGTTTCTGCTTAGAATAGGACTCAAGCTTCGATGTCTCTATATGAAGGTTTCGTTCGCATTTCATTGGGAAAAAATCGTGGCATGTCATTGCGGCTCCCCCAAACGTTTATTTGGTAAAAGTCTACGGTAGTTGGAATGAGTATTTCATTTACTTTTTCATTACTGACTGTTACTTTTCACATGTGAAATGAATGATTTTTTAACCATTATAGAACGCACGACTCTTGTTAGTCTAACAAGTCGAGATAAAAATATTACAGGAATTATTGAATAACATTAAAATTTAGTTTGAAGTTTTAGAACTATCACAAAATACCCATTCTTCAATGTCGTCCTGTAGAACTTTCTCGGTAAAATAATTTCTGTGTTTTGCAAACAGTTATGCATCATGCACTAGATTAAAGTGAAGTATAATTTTCGATTCAATTTCATTTTATGCTAATAAATTTATTACTTCTGCATTCCCTTCATAGCAATTTGATATCCGAACGGAAGTTTGTCTCATGGGTCCCCTCAGGGGGATACAATTATTGTATCTATGGGAATTAGCGCTCCCAGGGGGGCAATGTGAGGGCCCGAGCTAAAGGTTAGGTAGGCTTCCTTTTTGTTGA
>JACJUY010011365.1:2129-13180 GCA_014220935.1 Platorchestia sp. MABIK
GAGAAGTGGTCCGGGGCGCATGACTCAAAATGTGCTCTGAGCTAAACCGGTCCCGCTTCAGGGACGTCTAAGTCCGTGACAACCGGCTTTTTGTGAAGAGATGTTCACCGGAACATGTTCTTCGAAGACGTTATAAAACGTTGTGTCGAGGTGAGCATTTCTTTCCCTTTTACCTGTATTGTCATAAATTTGTTATTTGCAGCGTGTACTGGCATTGTTAGGGTGTCAGCAAAAGACTATGTTTTCTGTGCCAGTTAGTTCTGGAAGTTTCTCGCCGCAAAAGCGGGTAGGCGAAACAGAAGAAAGAAATTTACGATTTGTTTGTCAGATACTTTCCGGGCATAAACTTTGAGGTGGTTTCAGTTAATAGTTTCAAAATAAGCTCATTTTTTCGTTTCGAAGACATTCTTTCTACCGCGATGCAGGCCTGCTTAATTTACAGAAATTGTTGTGAACGATGTGCATCTGAGTATGTCAGTATGACGTCGCTTACTCTAGGCTGTAGGGTAGCCAAGCATCGAGGTAGGAGTTACCGCACAGGAAATATTTTAGCTAGTCCTTCACATTCAGCTATTAGGGATCATTCAGAACATTGCAATAGCCCATTTGACATCAGTAATTTTAAAATTCTTACTAGATCTAAATTTTCCTCCGGTTCAAGGATTTTAGAGTCTCTCTTCATTTTAAGAAATAAGCCGATTTTAAACAACCAGCTTAGTTCTTTTCCGTTGTCAATAGTTAGCAGATAGTTTTAAGGTTAGTCTTGGTTTTGGTTTGTTTTTTCAATTTATGAACTTTCTAATTCATTTCATGTTTTTTCAGGTAAATTTGTTTCGCTGAAGATGAGCGAATGCTCGAAACGTTCAATTTTAATGTTTTACTTGCAAGTTTTAATTCGAGAAAATGTTTTATAACGTATTTTAGTTCTCTCCTTTTTACTAAATAGGAGTTTCATCCAGAGAGTTCACTACAAAGATCAGTTCGTACGGTTCTAGTTCTGTTGCAGTTTCGGGTAGTGGAAGCTTACTAAAACAATCGCTATTTACGTTACCTTTAACTTTCGAATAGCTGAAAGCATAGTCAAACTGGGAAAGTTTAAGAGCCCATCTTTGAATACGAGCAGAACAATTGAGAGGTACACCTCTTTTGTGTGCAAAAAGTTTACAAAAAGGTTTTGATCGTTATGAATAAGGGACTTAGTACCAAGAAAATTTTTTTTTTAATTTTCGACGCCTAAAACAACACTAAGGCTCTCTCTTTCACTGTAAGAATAGTTTCGCTCTGCATTATTTAGAGATCTTTAAGCAAAATGAACAGGACACCAATCACGAGAAGAACCAACGCGTTGCGTAGTACAGCAGCAACCCCATAGCCAGAACTATCAGCTTCAAGAAGAGTTTCATGGTTGGGATCAAGCAGTTTTAGAGGTTTATGCGAACGAACGATATCCTTGATTATATGGACACTGTTATCCTGATCTGGAGTCCACTGGAAACGTACATCTTTCTTTAGTAGCAAATACAGAGGATTATTTGGACACTGTTATCCTACTCTGGAGTCCACTGGAAACGTACATCTTTCTTTAGTAGCAAATACAGAGGATGCATGACGTGAGAAAAGTTAGGTTCAAAACAACTAGAGAAATCACACAATCCAATGAAAGCTTGCAACTGTTTGAGGTTTTTAGGAACAGGAGCATTGAGAATTGCATCTACTCTCTCAGGATTAGGGTGAACACCTTTGTTATCAAAAACGTACCCTAGATAAGACACATGATCAGTAAGAAAGGCGCATTTAGAGAGATTTAAGTGAATTTCTGCATTTTTGAGGACAGACAAGACTTTGTCAATATTTTCCAAATAGAATCATAAGAAGAGGTCAAAATGAGTAGATCACCCTGGTACACAATGATATTATCGATGCCAGAAAGAGTTTTATTTATGAACGCTTGAAAAACTGCCGGGACTTCCATGCAAACCATATGGTAAGTAATTGTACTCAAATAGACCTTCAGACGTGTTAATGGTCGTAAACTTTTTTGACTCTTCGTCCAAAAGGATTTGCAGAAACGCATTTGACAAATCAATTTTAGAGAAAAACTTTGGGTCGCCGACTTGAGGAATTACATCATCAATAATAGGTTGGACGGACTGAACGGGATTTAACCAATTGTTAATGGAGGCTGAAAAATCTCCACAGGTTCCTACACTGCCGTTAACGGTAGGAGATGCCCATTGGCTATCATACACTTTAGAAATTTACCAATCCACTGCAAGCGCTCCAGCTCGGTTTTGGCAGAATCTTTTAATCTTACAGGAACAGGGCGTGCTTCACAAAATATAGGAACTGAATTAGGCAACACATTAAGATGAACGGTATCTTTAACGTTAGACTGTGAATCAGATGACATTTACGAATCATATTTCGAAAACAAGCTTCTAGGCAAACTATTGAGAATCAGTTTTGTTTAAAGCGTCGCATTGATCAGGGATGACAACATTTACGTTAAGGGTACCATCTGGGATTTTGACCTTTTTTCGTCCGATTCGCTTGAAAATTGGTCAGTATATGTATTTTTTGAAAGTAAACTTTTTTTACTCGTGTCATCTTTTCAATTTAGGCCTTACTTTTTTTATTTTTTTCGAAAAATGAGTTTTTTCATATATTTTTAAGTATATTTCAAATTGAATTAACTCATTGAGTTTTGATGCTAGAACAAAACCAAAGACAGTTTTAGAATCCTTGAAACATTTCTAACAAAAATTATCGAGTCAATTTTTAAATTTTGAAATAATTTTTTTGTGATATGCGAAACTTTATAATAACAATTGTTTGAAATGTTATAAAGTTTCGCATTTCACAAAAAAATTATTTCAAAATTTAAAAATTGACTCGATTACTTTTGTTAGAAATGTTTTAGGGATTCTAAAACTGTCTTTGGTTTTGTTTTAGCATCAAAACTCAATGAGTTAATACAATTTGAATGGTATAAATGTATTATTATTCATGAGAGGCCAAAAAGCAAATATACAATTGAATTGCAATATCACTGACAATTTATGTACATGAATGCAGTTTCTTTGATCAATTTTTATGTGCGAATAATGTGCAATCTTTTCCTTGTAAATTTCAATGTAACATAAGAAATATCGTGTATAAAAACATAGAAATATATTTTTTTGAGTACTCCCCATGTAGCTCATATATAGGTCCGGGATTTTCAACTTTTGTCGTCCGATTCGCTTGAAAATTGCTCAGTATATGTATTATTTGCAAGTAAACTTTTTATACTCGTGTCATTTTTTCAATTTAGGCCTTACTTTTTATTTTTTACGAAAAATAAGTTTTTTCACACATTTTTATGCATATTTTAAATTGTATTAACTCATTGAGTTTTGATGCTAGAACAAAACCAAAGAGAGTTTTAGAATCCTTGGAACATTTCTAACAAAAGTTATCGAGTCAATTTTTGAATTTTGAAATAATTTTTTTGTGATTTGCAAAATGTTTTCAAAATGTTCAAGTTGAAATGAATAACTTTGTTAGAAATGTTCCAAGGATTCTAAAACTGTCTTTGGTTTTGTTCTAGCATGAAAATTCAATTAGTTACGATTTGAATGGATCCTTCTCCAACAAAAAAAAAACAAAAAAACTTAATTTTTCATGATTTTGGCCCCCTTTTGGACCCCCCCTGGGGGGGTTCTGGTGTCCGGAGCGCCATTATATATCATGGCACAATAACCCATACCCTAAGGATCCTTTTTCCACAAAAAAAGAAACATACTCAATTTTTTATGATTTTGGCCCCCTTTTGGACATCCCCTGGGGTGGATTCTGGTGTCCGTAGCGCCATAACATTTCATAGCACATTAACCCATTCCATAAGGATCCTTTTTCGACAACAAAAAAATTTGAGTCAGGGGTGCCGCGGGGACCCCATTTTGCCTCAGATGGTACCCTTAAGTTTAGAACAAATATCTCGGCCAAGTAAGTTGATTCTATCATCTTCCACAATAAGAAACTTATGATTGAAACTAACGTCTTTATAACTAATGATTACGGAAGATTGACCAAGCAAATTTACAGAGCCACCACTGTATCTGAGCAATTGATTACACGTAGGATTTATAACAGCACTAACAGCAAGTGCATCACTTTTACGAAAGTCGTGACTGCACTGCCATTGTCAAGAAGAAATTCAACAGGTTTACCATTTAAATGGCATTTCAATATCGTAGGCTTTTTAGGAACGGGAATTACAGTGATGTGTATTCTAAAAAATGAGACTCATTTAAGTCATTTTGACATACTTCAAAGAAATTATTAAGAGTTACCGCTACGAGTATCGTTCCAAGGATTCTGTTCTGTGAACTCATGTCTTCCCTGCAGATACTCTGATGAACGCTGCGAGCCACTCGTTGACTCAGTTCTTCCCTGCAAAAACTCGAGTGAACGCTGCGAGCCACTCGTTCCCAAATCTCTTCCGAAATTGCCATGACAACCGCACCGTTCAGGCTTCTCCATGTAAGCGCGGGCTGTGCGAAATCCTCCGAGTGTAGGCTCAGCCGAACGAGGCTGCGCTGCAGTCGTTGTAGATTTGTAAACTTTAGAAATGTGTCATGTCTTCCCACATGTATTACACTTCAATTTCAAATCATAGCAATTCTTCGCGAGATGCTTCTGGTTAGCGCCGCAACGTATGCAAATGTAGTTCGACTGTAATTTTTCTGTGGTGAAAAAAAGATGAAGATGAATCCTCACGAATAACATCGTGAGCATCTGAACATAACTGTTCCATGAGTTTTGCATTTTCAACACACTCGTTGAAAGATTTTCGGTCACACTTGTGTAGAACTGCCCTGGGAATTTGCGATGAACGTAGACCAGCAACGAAAGCATCTCTCAAGAGACGATCACGACAGCAATTATCGTAGTAGCACGCAGATGCTAAGTCATTTAACGTTTTAGCATAACTTCCAAAGGATTCATTAACACCTTTCTTTTTTTTTAGAAATGTAACAGATGCGCCGACAATGGATTTCTTGATTTCAAATTCCTGTATAAACTTCTCTTCTAGTTCATCATACGGAGCATCAGTAAGTAACGTAGGTTTAATTTTTCGTTGTAGATCAGTGATTATGTCTACAGGCAGAGCTTCAATTAAAATACTAGCTTTCTTACCACCATTGTTTAATTTTTCGTTGTAGATCAGAAATGATGTTTTCAGGCGAAGCGTTCACTAAAATACTAGCTTTCTTACCGCCATTTGTTTCCTGCTTTCTGAAGAGAGTCTGCACACTGCACTTTGAATCTTTGTATGAATCTACACACTGTTTCCACTTCAGCGTTGAATGGAGGACAGCTAACTTTAGAATACGCCCACTTGGTTTCTGAGCACTTATATAGCTCTAATTCACGTTGGATATTCGAAATCCTCGTCGCCAAATTTTATTGTGTAGGTTCTATTCAACACAACTAGAGGTTTATTTAGTTGTAACTGCAAACAACAGTTTCAGTAGCTGTAGACTACAAAGGCAGGAGTAAGGAAACACTGGTAAGCACGTATAAGTGTACTGACCGGCTTTCAGTTACAGACTCCCTCTCGAACGTGCCGTGCCGGGGGACTCAGGCAAGAGGCGCGTAATAATACCCTACGGAGATCCAACTCACAAAAACCAGTGCCACATTATAACAACGCATATTTTAATATATAACATGACCGATTTTTTTGACCGAGTGAAGACCAACTGAACTGAAGCCCAAGGCCGCTCAGAATCATTGAAATGAAAACTTCTGTACTGAGAAAAAAATTCTAAAGCAGTTGTGCATGATGGTATTACCTTCCGAAATATGAAAAGAATTTTCCCGGTACCGCACCCCTGATTTGTTTGATAATAAGAAAAAATAAAACCGTACAATTCCAAAAAGTTGCTTAAATAAGTTAAACACAATGATCTGAAAAAAATCTTTAATACAAAGAGCTTTATATCTAATTTGAGTAGTCACCGCAATTAGCAGAAGTTGAATTAACAGAGGGCATAGCAATACAAGCGCACTTTCTCAGCTGCAAATTAGAAAACGGAAACAGATGTAAAAAAATCCGCTTATAAAACGACAAGGAAACATTTACACGTTGATACAGTAACATTTCCATGAAAAAAGGGAGACAGTTCTTTTCCAAAGAAAATATTGAATGAAATTATAATCTATTCTGGTGAATATCTTTCTCTACCCCCACCACTGGAAGCTTATAAATGTACTCAATGCTACTGAAAAATGTCTAGACGGACAGTTTCCTCTTACATCCACACAAGAGCTCAGTTTCCCTCAGCAGTAGTTGATTTTGTTGAAGGTATAATGGATGGAAATAAATTATTTTGCCTCCAATTCCAGAAAATCGACGTTTAGGAAATTGGAAACGAATTTTTCGTGCATACATGTCAACAAGTGTGTACCTCACAACTAACACGGGAAGGATGATTTATTACACAACAAAATTTTGTATTCAAATTCTTACCAAAATAAAGCTGGCACAAAAGATTTCCAATTGTCAGATGTGAGGAAGGCGGCTGTCGCACAAGGCTAACGTAATCATTTCATCATAAAAAAGAACTGTGAACATAAATGAAAGTTTGTTGAAAACATTATGTTGATGTATTGGATTATAGGGAACTCTTTAATATAAAATTACTCGTTTACTTAGTTTTTTAGTAAAACAAAAGGTATTCTAATGTCTACCTCAAGAAAAACTAGAATGAATTCCTCAAAGTTACGCAGACTAGCGTGCAAAACGAAGAATGCAACGTTAATAAGGGAGTACAATTTCACCAACTGTGCGACGGAGCCCTAAATTCGATAAGTTAGTTGAGGTCTGATTAATTACAGCAATTATTTAGGAAAATAAAGAGGAAGACATCATTTCGTAGTGACTTAAGGGAACGCAGGTTCTATGCACATATTTTATAAAAACAGCAAGTTCCGAAATAAATTTATGAAGCAAAATAGAGCTGAAAAAGTGATAGATGCTGCAAAGCAAAACAGTGGAAACCAAAAACATGAGACATTGGTGTACATATCGCTTAACTTCTTTGGGTATCGACGGCCAAAAGAAACTAGTCAAACTCAAAGAAAGCGTTGTATCTATGCTGAGATTGATTATGTTTGAGTTTCAATCTTCCCGCTATGAAGACATTTTAAGAGAGGGACGATGCAGGCACCACTTAGTATCGAATGAAGGGATGGCCCAATATATGCACAAAATGTATACCCGTACAGGTTGCCAAGCTCAAAAAAACGATTAAATAATAACAACCGTAAAGAACAAAATGAAAGTGGAAGAAAGTCATAGATACTGAAAAACAGGACAGCAGTTAACCGAAAAAGATGGTCCTAAAGCAAAACATAAACATCTCATTTTAACAGAAAAGAAGGCTCCTTAACGCTATTTTCCATGGATACAAAAGTTGCGTTCCCCTGTGAGAGAAACTCATAAGATCTTTGACTACATTGAACAACTGTAGTATTTAGCAACTCTGCAGTATGCTGTAGTAATTAGATTATTAGTTAGCCAGCTAATGTGCATTTCACTGCTAGGAAGGAGGCGAATTGGTGCAACCATGTTTTCTAATTTGGTGTTGTTTAACATTATTGCTACGAACAGAAGAATAGTCACATAATTCACATTTGAGCAGCTGACCTTTACCATGTTTTTTAGCTTGGTGTTCTTTTACTCCTCTCTTATACGCAGAGGAATAGTCACATAATTCACACTGGAAAAGCTGACCCATACCATGTTTGCTGGCTAAGTGTATTTCAAAGTTACTCTTTCGTGCACAGGAATAGATACATAATTCACACTTGAACAGCTGACCACTACCATGTTTGCTCGCTAAGTGTTGTTGTACACTATTCTTAGTGGCAGAGGAATAGTCACATAATTCACACGTGAACAGCTGACCCTTCCCATGTTTGCTGGCTGAGTGTATTTTAACGTTACTCTTACGTGCACAGGAATAGTCACATAATTCACACTTGAAAAGCTGCCCTCTACCATGTTTGCTAGCTAGGTGTCGTTTCATCGTATTCTTAAAAGCAGAAGAATAGTCACATAATTCACACCTGAACACCTGACCCATACCATGTTTGCTGGCTAAGTGTATTTTAACGCTATTCTTTTCTGCACAGGAATAGTCACATAATTCACACTTGAAAAGTTGTCCTTTACGATGTTTTCTAGCTAGGTGTCGTTTCATTGTACTTTTATAAGCAGAGGAATAGCCACAAAGCTCACACTTGAACATCTGACCTGTACCATGTTTGCTGGCCAGGTGTTGTTCAATGCATTTCTTATACGCAGAGGAGTATTCACAGAACTCGCACTTGAACAACTTACCTTTACCATGTTTGCTAGCTAAGTGTCTTTTAACACTTCTCTTATGTGGAGAAGAATAGTCACATAATTCACACTTGAACAGCTGACATTTACGATCTTTGCTAGCTTGCTGTACTTCATGATCGGGTCTACAGGCGGGGGAATATTCATTGAACATCCGCACGTAAAGCTTATCTTCACCACGTTTGCTTATTTGACGACCTATTTTACGTTTACCAGCCAAACTCGGTTTCAAATTGGCTTCACTAGCTGAAGAATTTTCGCACACTTCACACTTGTACACCTTACTGTTGTCTAATGCACATTTTTCAAGGGCTTCTGAACTCGACTTGGTGACATCACACAACTCACACTCGTTGGAACAACCCAATTTGTGCCTCACACGGAGATGCAGTCTCATACAATCCTTCTTACCAGTGGAGTAATCACAATGTTCACACAGTAAGGACCGTGACATGAGTCTGTCAGACGCTGTTGCCTCGACACCACTGCTGCTACCGGACACATCTGATGGTGGCAAGTCAGCGCTCTCTTGAGATGCTCCAGCTTGTCCCTGATTAAAACAGCACTCGTGTTGCACGCACCAGAGCTGCCTTCTCTCAACTCGTCCTCAGCTTCTGCGAGCCCTGAACGTGCCTTAGTGCAGTCATTGTCTACTTCTTTCTTGAAAGTAACTGCATGAGAGCCTGAACTTGAACTGGCCTGTGAGGAAGAACTTTTCCCCGATTATTACTGGCCAGGATTCTTAGAAAAAAACGCATTATACTCAAATTGCAAAAACAAGTAACCATGGACTTTTTTGAGACAAGGTTGTGCACTTGAGCATCCGTTCTGATCTTAATCTCACGCAAATGCACTCAACAGTTCAAAACAAAATACAAGGAAAATATATGAAAAACAATACAGGAAGCAAAAAATTACGATAGCACAAGAGAAATTTGAAAAGCACAATCTCTCTTCACAACCGGTAAATACTTCAATACTGAGTTAAAATTTATCGAAGTATTCGTGCAATATCTTCTACTTGCAATAGCGCCTGTCATGACCACAATATTTCAGATAAAGATTCTTGCATAAAAATTTTAGTGTTGACGTTTTTCTCTTTAAAACACAAAACTAACTTGCTATTCTTTTCATATTTATAAGCAACTTCAATTGTATTAGAACTATTGTCTTCGAATAACTGCGAGTGGCTGAAGCAATTTCTTACACAAGCAAAACAACCAAAAATTAATCATTCGTAGGTCTCACACACAAAGCAAGAAACACGTATAAAAGCAGAAGTTCTACTTCTCAATTAATTAATACGGTTTCAAGTGCGGCAAAAGTTCCACGTCTTTTTATAAAAATTTGGCAGTAAAGGTTTGAAAAAATTGAGAAGGTATAAGAAAAATTTAATGTATCTTGAAACGATCAATGGCGTAAGCCAGTAAGATGCGTCATTTAATTCAACTTGCTGAGGCACAACGCAATTAAGGGAAGCGAATGGTTTTTTGGGGCCCAAAACTGAAATCGAGATTATTGCTTGAAAATGCTCCTAAACCCTTCCTCTATCATGTAGAAACGTCATTTGTCCCGTGTTGACAACCCCAACCCCCATAATTGCCCCCAAATTGCCCCCCTCCCCCACAGTTGCGCTCAGAGAGACCAACTGCGGCTCTGCTTAGCTCTGGTTGGTTGGTACAAAAGTTTTTTCTTTGTTAGTAGACAACTGTCTATTCATTAGAGAGACGTATATAATGAAGCACATCTTTTGCTTGGCGATAACGCAAGTTTATTAAAAATTTAGAAGCGAAAAATAAAATTCTAAACATATTTTGAACGAACGTTTCGGGATAAATCCCATCATCAGCTGAAACACGATATGAAATAAATTTGACTAATTACAGATACAAATGGTTCACGAGACAGTATTGAACTAATTAGAAATGCACAATGGAAAAGAACTAGATGTATCATTCAGAGCTTCCGTTTTCCAATGACCCTACTGAAAAGCTTTACATATCTCTCCCATATTTCGGTGCTCAATCCGAGAAACTTAAAGTCTTCCGTCCACCAATGACCCTACTGAAAAGCTTTACATATCTCTCCCATATTTCGGTGCTCAATCCGAGAAACTTAAAGAAGAGCTAAAATCTCTTGTGCTTAAATTTTTCAACATTAAATTGCATGTCATTTTTGTCAACAACTTTTGTATTAGATCGTTTTTCAGTTTCAAGGAAAAACTTCCCATTGCGATGCGATCCTCAGTTGTTTATGAATACAGTTGTGCACAGTGTGCATCCAGGTACATCGGTTGCACCGGTCGTACCCTAGGACAGAGGATCGCAGAGCATAGGGGAGTCAGTTACCGCACAGGATCAAGGCTAGGACAACCACCCCATTCCGCTATCCGTATTCACGCTGATAACTGTAATTCATTAATCGCAAATAATAATTTTTCAATCATAGGTCAGGGGTCAAATTTTAGTGAAGTACGCATTTTAGAGTCGTTGCATATTTTAAAGGGAAGACCAGCTCTGAATGATACATCTAGTTCTTTTCCATTGTGCATTTCTAATTAGTTCAATTCTGTCTCGTGAACCGTTTGTTTCTGTAATTAATCAAATTTATTTCATATCGTGTTTCAGCTGATGATGGGATTTATCCCGAAACGTTC
>JACJUY010011366.1:0-25711 GCA_014220935.1 Platorchestia sp. MABIK
CCATTCGAGATGAAAGGAGGCTGAGAATCATTACTTTTATTATTACTTGAACAGTTGGTAAACGACACCTCATAGAATTAAATAGTAAGAAAAACAACCAATCTTTAACCAAATTTCAGGTAAAAACCCATCTTAAGATTCTTCAATTACTTTTTTATTGCCTTGATGGTAAATGCTTTCACAACGTGACCCAGCAAATTCGAGAGGAGTTACTGACATCCAAAATAAAAATTTCCAAATGATGAAAATGCTGAAATATTTTCAAGTAAATATGATGAATTTTCTTTGTCAAGTCAGATTAAGACGCTTCAAAAGAAAAAACAAAATGAATACGTACATCCAAGAAATAATAGATAACCATACAAAATTGATGTACTTATTAACAATTTCAACTAGGACGAGCAGTCTATAATTTAGCACACACTTCTCATTGAAAAGAAAAAATTTCAGAATTGTAAGTTTCTGGTTTCCGTTGGCTGAGCCAATAATGTTAATATCAGTCTCAAACATCGGAGTTCCACTGCTATTTAGCATACAAATCATTGAACTGACTTAGAAGTTATTGGTATTGATGACATGGATCTTAGAAATTTCGAAATTTTAGGGGATTCTTGAGAAGGATCTTGGGCAAGCAGTGAGCCTTCTCATTTTTAGATATCATGAAAATCAACTGATAATGGAGCAGAAATGAAGGACGTTCAAATTTGATATGAATTGAAATAATTATACTTTCATCAATTTTTGCAAATTTGCTATTTTAGCAGAATGATTAATGAATTTTTTTAAAATAATTCTACTGTTTTCGATATCAAGCGCTTCCTTGACTTCGTGTACAGTTTAAGTGAAGAATGAACAAAATTTAAACCTCCAAACGATAGGGAGGAGAGAGAGAGACCGCAGAAGAACATGAGGATACTGACAGTTTTGATAGTACTGCTTACCTTTTTGACATCAGGTAAGGTGTCAATGATGGTGGTGTCCGCATCTCCCGACTCAGGAGCGATGTCGTTGTAGAAGCAGGGCAGGTCTGCCGTCTTGCCACCCTCACTGCCGCCTCGGCCTTCACTCTCCAGCTTGAAGCTGCTGAAGGCTTCTAGCACGTCCGCCGTGTACTGAAGCATCAATACGAAATGCATATACTAGAGAATAGTTACAAGTTCATACTGGAAATATAATTTTTGTGGTGAAAAGTATCCCGTTAAAAGAACAGACGTTTTGAAACTATGCAGTGGAGGAAGAGGGTGCGAGCGACGGCAAAGATGAGAAAGAGAACAAGAAGGACGAGAGCAAGTCTTACGTACCTATATGATCAAATTCAACATTACACATCGTCGTGTTGTGCAGGATGACATGCACCTGATGCTACACGCAACAAACGAAAGTCAACGATGATGAAGAATTGTGTTAAATTAAATACTTCACTGCATAAACAAACGAAATAAATGTTTCAACAAAAACACGTGAATTTCTGTTCTACTCCAATGTTTAAATCTGAAATCAAGAAATTTGTATGTACTTATACTCAAAGACGTTCTCTTACGAAGAGTTTCTTTCAAGGAAACAATTTAAAAATAAGAAGCAATTTACTGCGGGTCTCATAACTCCTATCGCGCTCATACGAAGCTAGTAGTGTTACTTTTCTGCACAATATCAACACACCACTAAAGAAACAACTTAGATTGCTGATTAACCCTAGTGATGGTATTTCTAATTGAAACTTAAAGGGTCGTACACGAAAAATATTTAACGCACAATTTTTTAGTTTCAATTTCGCACTTCAAAGTACTTCCTTCTTCAGTACTTGGCTAAATGTATTCTCAGGGACCCTAAATAGAGAGTAAAATCTAATTCTAGTCGCATGAAGTGAAAGTTTTTACAATTGTGATTCCAGAAAAAATGTCCAGAAATCAAAACAAAGGCAGCTTCCACGAGCCATCTCAGGCCTAAAAATAACTGATGTCATTACTTGTGTCCTCTGTAGTTCCGCGGTATTAAGTTGTTGCTGAGTGCATAATAATGCCAACGTAACACATAAGGTTCTCTCACATGAACCAAGAAGCAGGTTCTCTAACATGAACCAAGAAGCAGGTTCTCTAGCATGAAACAAGAAGCAGGCTCTCTAATATGAACCAAGAAGCAGGCTCTCTTACAAGAACACAGCTGAAGACTCCTGTCCACACCCTAAGGTGAAATGGGACTGCTGATCAATATGATCAAATTTTCACGTTTCTTTAGACTGGTTCAAGTTACAGGGAGAAGCAAAAAGACAATAGTCACAGGGTCTCCATTTTCAATTGTAAGCCATTTGTTTTCAATTTTAGCAAAAAAATTCCCATCTTGGAACAATTGCTGCACTGATTGTATAAATATGTATATGTCATAGCCCCATGAACTATCAAATTTTTAACCTACGCTCTGAATATTTTCCGTCTTCTAATCAAGTATTGAAATACAGCCCCAGTCCAAAAATCTGAAGAATCTCCCTTTCTACATAAGAAAATGGATAGGCTGGTTGTATAGAAAATAACTGAAATAAGATATTTCTAAGAATATTTGCAACAGATGTTGGTTAAGCAGAACAGCTCCCCCATTCATTTGTCCCTCTAACTCAGGAGAAGAATTAAACGTAAACTTGGCGTGAATTTCACACCGAGGTAACGCTGCAACTACGACGCACCGCAGTAAAACAACCCCATACATCTGAAACATTTCAAAAAAGTAAGCAATTCCCAGCTTTTAACTTTGAAATCAAGAAAATCCCCTACCGACGTGAAGTGCCGCCAGGGTTCCTTTTGGTAGCACTGAATGGGGTTTCTGAAGAAGTCCTGGAGAGCCCAGAACTTGGAGTACAAGGTGGGGTCCAGGGTCGGCTTGCTCTCGTCTTTCTTGTCCTCTTTCTCTTCTTTGCTGTCGCTCGCGCTCTCTTCCTTTACTGCAAAGTTAAAAGGAGATGAATTTTTGAATTTCTTCTCTTTTAACGGGATAGTTTTTACTACAAATATTACATTTTTACTCACANTGAACCTCTATAGTTGTTCAGGCACAAAAAAGCCTTTGCATTCGTAATTACAGCTACGAAGGCACTTAATATTTAAACTCTTCTTCTAGCGTCAAAAATGATTAAATATTGCAAGCAAAATCCAACCAAATGCTAACTAAAACTTCTTCAATAAATTTCAAGATCATAAAACAAGTTCTGCTCTTATGCATTCAAGTGATTTTTAGGTAGAGTTTAAGAGAGAAGTTAAGAAGCTTCTCCATCCGCTAATAATAAACTCCATCTGCACTTTATAACGGTAACCCCACGGATAAAAAGGGGACAAAAGAAGGTACATCACGGTAATATCACAATGAGCTGCTATGACTTACAAGGACATGTGGACAACACATGGAAATCGCTTAGAAAAATAAAGAATGAGAGCGAGAGGATCAAAATGATCTGTGTGCAAGTACGAAGATTCTAAAAAAAAGGATTACCAGAAAAAAATAATACACCCCTAGAATTTGGCATACTTTATCCTCAGAGACACTGAAATTTTTAAAACAATTAAAAATGCAGAATTTGAAAACAAGAACACTTTCCAGTAATCAATGTACAGTATCTCAAAGCATCACGCTACTCTTCCAACCTGTATAGCAGTGACTCAATCTGCCTAGTCATCGGTCTAGATCAGTGGTTCTTAACCTTTTTTTGCCAATTCCCCACTTTTTAGTTAGCCAACTTTCCATTCCCCACCGCAGCAACTTCCTTTTAGTTATGCGACATTCCTAACCCAGCAGTGTTGTCACTTTAGTCCCAACATGACACACAATACCTCATTATTTCTGTTTTTGTAATTAAAACAAACTGTAAATGCTTGTGATTAGGTAAATAAGTCAAAATTTGGATGTTATGCATTGGATTTTGAAATCCTGTCAGTTTTTTGTGGATTGAAACAAATGCACGAAATTCCCCACCTGGCAACTCCGCCATTCTCCACAGGCTAAGAACCTCTGGTCTAGGTAATGGCATGCTCTGACATTCCCACCATGACCTCAGTGACATCTAAAAGATCATATTACTTCTAAAAAATGAAAAACTCTAGGGTTTACATCCCGGGATCCCAGATGATTGGGGAATTCTTTTTCTCCCGGGATTCTAAATAACATAGATATTTCAAACATTAGTGAGAAAATAACTTAAAATCATGCTGTTTCCCTGGAATTTCCGGGATTCTAAATAGCATATATATTTCAAGATATTAGTGAAAAAATAACTTAAAATCATGCTGTTTAATTTGATAAATCATTTAGAAAGCTCAAGATAGGACTTTAGTGTTTTAATATTATTGCAATTTACATCACTACACAGTGTAGTTTACACTATCTCATCCTATAGTTCAACTATTTCATCAGAATATATTCTGTGGTTTGGTTTTGCAGGTAATAAAGAAAGACTGTAATAGATACGATGGCAACGGCCGATGTTGTAGAAACTAAAGCCTTTGTGTGACAATACTTTGTTAAAGATGCAACTGGAGAAAGTGCGAAGTGTATAAAGTGTGGCAAGAGTTTATTATGCAAAGGCTGATCTACCAGTGGTTTGTTACATCACCTAAAGAGTGAACACAACATATGGAAGCCTGAAACTGTAGACCCAGTTGCGTCAACTAATAGCTCAGAAGACAGAATTCGTGTTGGAACAAAGCGCTCTCATGCAAGGGAGAGCAGTAGTGAAAGCACTAAACCTAAGCTAACAAAGATAACAAGTTTTGTAAAGGTGCATCAAAGTACTCCGGAAGAACATGTGACCAAGCTTGTAGCAGTTGATGGCGTGTCAGTAAATACAGTTACAAAGAGTGAATTCATTAGAGAATCCTTCCCAGATTAAGGATTTTGCTCACCAAATCGCCAAATACTGCGATGAGCATGGGCAACAAATTACAATGGCATAAATGTAAAATATAAAGAAATCCCAGGATTACCTTCGTGAAATCCCGGGATTTTCATTTTGTCCCAGGATTGCAAACCCTAAAAGGCTCCTCAGTTCCCTAGGTTTTGTCACTTCATGAAGTATGATCCAACAACCGAAGCTTCAGAGAAGTCGCAGCTAACCCACATTAGTAATGATTTGGACACAGCCCACAAGCTAGAAGCACATAGTAAGCAGCACTAGTTCCCCAGATCATAGGCTCCAAAAAAGCCAGGGATGTAGGTTGGCATTGGAAAATCCTTCAAATAAAACGAAAAAAAATTTTTTCAAATTTAAATTGGTAAGTTTTTATTATTTTATTCTTAAATGATGAATAGATTTCAAAAGTAAAATTAAACAGCTGAATCAACTTGGGAATGCAAGGCAAGGCAGTTGCGAAGGTATAACTAGAATAATTACTAAGAACCAAGTAGTGTAAACTTGCTGTGGAAGATAACGTGTAAGGAAATTCTGAATCGAGTACCGACCTCAAGTGACTAATTTTTTACAAGCCTTTGGGCTTCATCAGCACATAGTCCATTATGCATGCTGCTCCACACAGATTCAAATAGAGAAAACATTTCCTCAATTGATCCCAAACACAAATCACGTCTGACACTGCATAATGAATGTGAAGATATTTCCTTACATATGTTATTGTAGATGCATTCCTTGTTTTTGTTGCATTAGCTTTTTTCTTTTTTTTTCTTGTTTTATGGAGGATAGAAGTGAATCAATCAACATTTGTAAAGCACCCAAACACAAAACATTCATTTTTCCCTCTACTAAGGAACTAAAAAGAAATAAACTTACGCTACTCTAACTTTGAAAGCCAAATTTTTGCAGTTGCTTTCCTTGTATTAAATGAATTACTTCACTCAATTTCCTCTTACCCAGAAAATGAAAATTACTGAACATGAGATTATTATATAATGATAATTTAAGATTCCCTAGCCACAACAACAGCAATTCAAAAGAGCGAAGAGAATTAACCATTGAGTACACAATGTAGAAACGGGAAATCAATGTTCAAGGTGTGTTCCCACACAGAATACCCTTTACATGAAACAGCAAATTCGAGAAGGCGAGGAAGCAAAACCCAAGAAGAGATAGGAGGAAAGACATGAAAACTGAAAGTAGCAAAGTAAGCCAGAAAACACAAGTCCCAAAGATCTTTTATACCATATGTATAGCGGAGATAACCTAACAGTATGTCTCCTGAGGGCGTCAGTCCCCTGAACATGTGAGACAAAAAGACTGACGGTTCCCTTTGCACAGTGATTCCTAAACATTTTCAGCGTGATATCTTTGCCAGAAAATGTTGTCCCAATGATAAATGTCGCTCAATTAAGATAGATATGTACATTGTTCACCTAATGCACTTGAATAACGTGTATCTCTAATGATGCCAAAAATATAAAGAAAATCAGTGTGATGGATGACATTGCATGCTTGAGGCTAGTTGAGGAACTTTTGGCTTCATAGTGATAAGAGCTAGCCAGCCTGGTATCGTTTGTGAGATTTAAACAAGTTTTCTGTTTTCACCTCTACTACAGTTGGGACCACTTCTCCAAGAGATAAGTTACTAAGAAAAATATCAACTACTTTATCGCTCTGTCGGCGTCGTCCCAAATGTCACTTGAGAGTCAGTAACATGCAGCTTGTACGGGTCTGAATACATTCTATTTTCTCCTGTCTTTTCGACTGATTTTTAATATTAGGTAGAAAGGCAATAAGAGTTTAAATGTGCATTGTTCAAGTGTTCACTGATTATTTTGTGTACTTGATTTTGCTGTGTTTTTGTGTTTGAATAATTTCTTAATGCACTGTTTTTCCACTTTCATTCTCATACTTTACAGTAAAATTAGGATAGTATCTCATGGCAAAGCTATTCCTTTGCATGATAAAACCAAGTGTTAATCTGGTGAGTGTTACGTCATTGTTTAGTTTTGCTTGTATTTAATTTTTTATTGCTCTAGGCTAAGATTTACTTTATGTTGAGCATAATGTTTTATTTTGGTTTGTTGGCTCTTTCATTTCTGTTTGATTAAAAGATTAAGTTTTTTCAGCTTTGCTAGATTTCAAGACCAATTTTGTAATAAAATTTTTCCCTCAA
Source organism: Platorchestia sp. MABIK (assembly GCA_014220935.1). Taxonomy (NCBI): domain Eukaryota; kingdom Metazoa; phylum Arthropoda; class Malacostraca; order Amphipoda; family Talitridae; genus Platorchestia; species Platorchestia sp. MABIK. Next base: position 7,068 of record JACJUY010011366.1, read on the forward strand.
GTTACTCCTTTGAATTTGTCATTGAATGATTTGAGTTTAAGTTTGAGTTGATTTTCATTTCACTGTCCAGTTTTTCAGTTGCTTTGATTCATTTTTGATCAACACATTTATCTTGTTTAGCATGAATTTATTCTCAGCATGATTTGTTTTAGCTTCTTACTTTACTTTGAAGTTTAATTTTGAGGAATCCAAACGGACTGGTTTGGTTTTTCTCCTGCATTCTTATTTTTGTAATATCTCTGTTTTCAGAGCTTTATTCATGGTGCCTTTTTCTGATTTGCCTTCACCCTGTCACTTGTTTTTGCTTGTCCAATAAACCATTGTTATTTTTCCCCAATAAACCATCATTTTTTAAAACAAGTTTTATTACACCCTTGTTGTGTGGCCAAAACAAGCCACATGTGACAATTGGCAAATGATAGAGCTCCGTCCTCTTGCAGCTGGCTTGGACAGAGTTGGTGAGTCAGGTAATCCTGAAATTCAATCTGCAATTTCATTTTGCAATTCAGTTTTCAAAGTTTTACTGGCATGAATTTTAATATAAACTTACACATTCATTGGACATGAAACCTAACGCCATGTGATGCAGAATTTTTTCAAAATTCAAATGCAGAATAGAATTTCAGAATTGTTTTCATCCATCCATTACCCCTGAGAAATCACTAAATCCCTCCGTGAAAGTAATCTACCTTTAGTTTAGGAAAACATTGACTCTGCAGAAAGATTAGATGTTAGTTAAAGCTTTCCTAACCACAAGAAAGGTGTTCCAAAGAGAGGACTGAGGAAGATGCCATCAAGTATGGAGTTAAGGGAATGCAGAATCTATGCACAAAGTGCATAGAAACAGTAAATTGAGAAAGAAGCTCATGGAACATGATAAGAGTAGAAGGAGAAAATAGTAGGTGCTGAAAAGCAGGACAGCAGTGAGCCGAAAAAAGATGTCGAGTCCACAACAAAACAAAAAACTTTTTCTCTTTCAATAAAAAGAAGGCCTACATAACCTTTAGCTCATGACCTTTTTGATATTCCCCCTGGGAGCCCTTGTTCCCATAGATACAATAGGCGTCTCTCTCTAAAGGGCATACCGATTTTGCATAACATACTTTTAAACATTCGTCGGTAGTTTTATGAACGGTATTTCCAATTGGAATACATTTTTTATTCACCTATAAAAGCAAATAACACCTGGGTGTGTACAACTTTTTTTAGAAAGTTTTTTTTAGCAATCCTGTATAATAAAACAACATTGGAACACATGGAGCTGTGTATCAACTAATAAATAATTACTTGTTTACATTCTTACTCCGTTTTTTGTAAGTCAATACTCTTCCAAAGCTGTCTAATAAGTTCACCCACCATCACTTGTGTCCATGGCATCCTCATTCTCATTGGCAGAGAACGTGGTCACGTTCTCAAGGTTGAACTCCGAGATGAGGTTGAGGCCTGAGCGCTCACTGAAGGGGAAGAAGCGCGCCAGGAACAGCAGAATGCGGCCACAGAAGATCGTGTTCTGGGACCGAGACAACCGCCGCAGCACATCTGGGCAGAGTACAAATCTTCCTTTAACATACTCAACACACAAATGTAAATTTGTATATGTACGCATATCAAAATATAACGCTTGATACCCATTAAAGTACTTTTAAGGAGGTTTAACCAAAGCTAATATTATTACCACATAAAGGTAATGAATTACTTTTGCACACTCTGATTATTTATCAGCTAGAAAATTTTTGAATAAAAATTTTCAAAAAAAAACAAGAACACTTGCCATTGCACATCCTGAGCACTTGGTTTTTGCTGGGAGTGAAAAAGAGAGGTTCTTTCCAGACGCTGACATTAGCCTCCACAAAGGAGAAGAGCTTCTCGCATTGCTGGACTGTGAGGGAGTCGAATGCGTCCGAGATGACAAGCATTGGTAGCGTTGGCAAACACAGCTCTTGTCTGGCCAGTTCACATGTTAACTGAAACAAAAATCACGATCAGTTCACAGTCACAGTATTGATACAAGATTGCAATTATTATTATTATTATTATTTAAACCACCATAGACGCAATGGAGGCGATTCAATAGTGAATACTCATACAGTACTTGAGTGTTTGTACAGAGATTGGAAAATTTGGTATTTCTAGGTTTTGTTTGGGTTAGCAAATTTGACAATAATCGATTGATTTGCGTTCGTAGAGTCTTAGTGGTGATAGCTGTTACCCAATCACGGGATTCCAGCAACTCACCAACATTTTTGGCCGAGCAACCCACCCACGTTGGAGTCCCCTCTGAACAGAATGTTCAAGTTAACAGCACTGTGCGCTCGGCCATAATTTGACTTGTTCGGCTAGTGTGTTTCAAGCTTTATCAAAGTTTAGGATACAGGTCTGCTTATCAAAGTTTAGGATACAGGTCTGTTTCTGTTAGGTTTTTGTGTAGTGGGCCATTGAGGGCGGTGGCAGCAGCTAGTGCTAAAGTATCTACGAGGACATATGGCGGGGCTCCGAAATGACGTCGTCGCTCCTCCGCAAAAGAGGGGCACTCCACAATTAAATGATCCACTGTACAAGATTGTAAAATCAGACCCTCAATTACAGCATGTTAATGACTTATCACCGTACCATTAACAGTGATATCAAAACAAGGTCATCACACTCTAATATTTAATGGCTTATATTAAATTGAAAGTTAGTTGCAGACTTCCTAACCACAACAAAGATGTTCTAAGAAAGCAAGGATTAAGGTATCATTTAGTACAGAGTTAAGGGAATGTGGAACCTATGAACAAGATGTGTTCCAACACAAGATCCCCTATGCATAGAAACTGTGAGTTAGGAAGGAAGTTTTTGAAACAAGATTGAAACAGTACTACCTGCTGAAAAACAGGAAAACAGTGAATGAAAAAAAGGGCCCAAAACAAAATTAAAAATAAAAACTATTCTATTCCAACAAAAAGGAAGGCCTACCTAACTTTCAGCTGAGGACCATACATTTTTCCCCTAGAAGAGCTGAGTCCCATAAACCCAATACTTGTATTCCCTTCAGGCATGGTTCAGTGAAAAAAGAATTGGCTTGACAAAGATAGAATTGGTCAGAGTAGCATCATATAGATTTTGAACATATAAAAAACTTAAGTTAGGATATAATACAATAAAATAAATTAAGTTTGATTTTAAATTATTTAACAAGGTTGAATTTTTTCATTTACAAACAAAACTGTCAAGTTTCACTGGCCTGCTAGCACTAGATAAAGTACAATGTCAATTTTGGTCAGTAAAATTGCTTATTTTTGATCGTAAATCCACAGCAATTTCAAAGCCATTTTTCCTTCCCAGTCACTAGTAAAGTATTGGAAGGTTGAGGCACAACAGACTTCCAATAAAGATGAGATTCAGGCAAGGTGGCATAGCTTGAAATCTACACTGATAATTCACAGCTCCAGTACTGTGTGGCTGTAATAACATGATCCCAGACAATGACAATGTACCTACATTCAAATATTAGTTTCCAAAGGGTATGTTTGTAAAGAAGTAACACTTTCACCGTAGTTTGATTTGCATGGCATATTTCCTTAACACATTCATTGCAATGTGACCCATCGGTGGGTTGTGCGTAAGTTTTCCAGCTACAAACGGCGTTTGAAATTTTTTTAACAATCTTTTTAAATTAATGGTATTTATTTTTCCCAGTTAATGTTTGCTTTTTATTAAATTTTAAACATTTGGCTTTATATTTGAGTCAGATATTGAACTTTAGTTTAACCCGTCACAGTCAATGTGTTAAATCAGGACAGTTGCTTGTTAACAAGCAGATGGGTTTTTGAAGATGAAACAAGTCCCCACCCATCTCCTCATTAGACAACCATGCCCAAAAAACAGAGCAATGCTGTGTGTTGTGAGATAATAACTGGAAATTTAGCTAAACTTTCAAATCCTAATCAAGCAATAGACTCCTATTGTAGCACTTCATAATAGCAATTTTTACATCTCTGATAAGTATATTGCCATTCAGGTGTCTCTTATGATATACTTGCCTGCATTGTAAGCTGAATGATAAAAAGATTCCTTGAAATTATGTTAACCCTTATCAAATCTAAGATAAAATATTAACAATGCAGACAACATGTGTTTAAAATTTAAAAATATAAATTAGCTATCAAATTTCAAGTTTTGCTGATTAGAAATAAACATTAAGGTGCTAAAGCTTTAGACATAATCCCAGAATACAAAAATAAAATAATTTCTAAGTCAGAAAGGAAAATAGCTTATGTTTCCCAAAATCACAAAAACAAACATTATTCCTCATTTCCATAAAAAAATTACATCTTAACAAATTGTTACTACTTTTTGTTTTTTTAACTAATTTACTCTCACAGCTTCCATGTAAAAATTATCAACTTCAAAAGTATGCATTTTTCTTCTCTTTTACTGATTTATTTCTACAGCTTCCATGTAGAAATTATCCACTAAAATTGTGTGCAATAGCTGCAAATTTACTAGATTAAAATATTTTTCTTCAGGGCCTGAAGATATTCAAGTTTATTTTTTGTCCTTGCAAAAACATTAGGTGCAGTCTCATTAGCACAGATTGCTTCCTCCATTTGGAACAGATTTAGGTTGTTGTTGGTTTCTGTCATGCTAAGATGAGCACAGCACAAGACATTATTTTGCTTGTCAACAGACCAATGCTAATACTCAATAATTATGAAGAAAAATACCTAGATAAAAAATTTGAGGCCAAGGCAATGTAAGATGTGAGCCACAAAACATGATAAAAGGAGGATCTGAGTGTGATGAACATCAGTCCAAGGATGTTTCAATAGTAGCTATTCACACTTTTAATCAATATAAGAATCACTTAAGTTGGAATAAATTGAAGGTATTTAGCCTTTACCCAGGAAAATAGAAGCACAGTGAAGAAGAGTAATTCCCACTGTATGTTAACATCCTCTAATGGCATCACTAATTCTTGTAACAATGCTTTATTAGATTTGCAACAAAATTTTCCTTGTGTGAAAAGCCACGATTTCCAGAATGTTAATCCCATGACATTATAATATAACCAAAATCCTATGACTATCATGCCTCTGAGCATGCTGTGTTACAGTGATGAATGGCTTGAGGAGTAGATATGAGGATTGATAATCATCTTTTCTATCATTCTTCACACATTTGAGGCACTAGTCAAGAGACATTTTTTTCTGGCATCGTAAGTAGTACACTACATGGTTACATCACCAAATGCCTTGTAAATTAAAACTTTTAAATAACATGCTTGGTTTAAATTGGACAGTTACATGGCAGAATTTCAAGAAGGTATTGGATTAGACTAAAAAAAATTTCAGTTATTTGGAGCTTCAAGAAACTATTTTCAATGCCATTTCATAACAAGTTTATCATGGATTTTGCTGAGAATACATTCACAGCAACAACATTTCAAGATAAACATTATTTCAAGAGTGAAAGCATTAGTTCAATGAATGGATATCAACTTTGCTCTAGCATCAATAGGTAACCTTTAGTGAGGTAATCTGTACAGATAAATCATAAATGACCCCAATGAGCCTTTATCATTACAGAATTTCTGAAAAAAACTCACCTTGCAGACAGCTGTGATCTGGGTAAGATCAGTGCTGGTTCCCTCACACAGGGTGTCCATCACATAGAAACGAACAGCAGTCTCCACACAAACCTTCATGGGCTCACTGTAAGAAAATAGAAAATGAACACAAATTATAGAGTAAAAATAAATTAGAGACAGAGTAATAAAATATTAAATGCAGTAAGATCAAATAATTACTTGCAAAATAACTCTCTTACCACAAAATATAAAATTTAGCTTGGCTTATTATCATAATTTCCAAACATTAGAAACTAAAGCTTGTTATAAAAAGGTTGCATTCCAAACAGTCAGTAATTAAAGAGAATGCCTACTATCTGATCAAAATATTTTTTACACTTTTATTCTTAAACTACTAAACAGCAATACTAACAAATCTATGCTTGGATTTGATGAACAAAGAAACACCAAAAACAATTTTTCCATTGTCACTAAAATATCAGTTACAACAAACATTAAAATTAGGCTCATATCTTTCAGAGAATTACAAGTGAAGAGTAATCATTGGAAGCAGAAAAATGTTCTCATTATTTCCTACATCTCTATATAAAACTATAGAGCAAAAATCAGGTTTCCTATCAGTTATTTGCTGAAGCAATTGAAAGTTTCATTTAGCAAACAAGTTAGAAGAAGTGCACAAATTTAATTTGAATCAAGATAGTGACAAACTAAACATTGTAAAAATCAGTGAAATTGTATCAGAAATTACAAGACAGCTACTGGTAACTACAGCCCAGCATATAAGATGCACTCCCCATTTCAGCAGGTTAGATTCAGGAAAAATGTTTTAGCATATTCAAGCATACAGTATATCGTTGAAAATAGTCCAACTCTGCACTACTCAAGCAATAACATAACTATATAAAAGCAATGATCATTTAGTAGTAGTTTTATTCCTTCCCAACAGATGGCATTACAGGTAAGTCAAAGCACCAATCACCCGGTGTTTATAAATGCAAGTCACAGTATTTCAGGTTGAATTGCTTTTGGTTTTACAAATACATTTTTAAAGCATTGGTAATAATGTAACACCAGCAATAAAATAAGGATACACAGAGTTTAGGTTAGGTTTAAAGAACTGAGCATATGCTGGGTTTGTGAGCATCATAGAGAAAAGTAGCCTAGGCCTATCGGAGGTGTCAAACTTCCTCTACAATGTATAAGAGGCAGGGCAATTTTTTAAGCCATAATTATAAAACACAAGTGCTTGCTATATGCTGTTAAATATGGTAATTAGGGAACAACAATATTTCCAAAAGCCTAACTTTAGCATCATGTGCCAAGATTTTTTTTCATAATGGAATTAAATCAAATGCTTTTTCAATTAAAGAATTTGAATAAATTTTTCAAATAAGTTCACTGCAAAGGAATGAAAACTAGAATACTTTCAACAGATGCTACAAGTTTGAAAATGATTACTAAATTTTTGCTCTATCGCCTAGAAACATTATTTGAGTTAGTTACAAATGCTCACTTGATCAGCTTAAGAGGGACGTCTAAGCAGAATCAAGGAAAGGGCTGTCACATTCGTTGTGTGGGATCTAGATCAATGAAATTTGGCTTACGTATGTATTTCTGAAAATAAATAGGAGTTGCCATCCAAACTTTTTCCCATTTTCGAAGTAAACATGGAGATAATGGGGGAAATTAGGTGGAAAAATAGAATATTTTTAAAAGCTGTCTCCATCAAAAGCTATTATCGTAGAGCAATGATTTAGGTCTCATTGAATGCGCAAAGAGTTGCTGCAGGGCTGGACCTGGATTTGTTTTGAAATTCGCAATTGCTTTTTTATAAAATTTTAAATGTTTTTTTAAAAAGTCATGCATTTTCCAAAGAATTTTTCAATGTAACTAAAAAATTACAGTGAACTTCAAAATGAACCCACGATCAGCCATGCAGCAACTTTTTGCGCAATTCAATAGAACCTAAATCATTGCTTTACGATAATAACTTTTTGGAGGAGATAGCTAATGAACTTTTTACCTTCAACGGTTCAGGAAGCTCTTTTTTCCCCAATTTTTCATTTGCAAGCTGTATTGCTTAGAAAATCGACACAGTTGATGTTCTGAAAGCTACCTGAGCAAACAAATATCTTTTCTTGTGAGTTTTTTATTGTTCCTTGAAGGAACTGGTACCACAGGTATCACAGATATGAATGGAACTGGTATCACAGATACGTCTCTCTGCTACAGAAGCGCCCGCTGCTGCATGCTCCTTCCCAACCCCCCTTTGTTTCCTCCTCTGATGGAGCAAAAAACATTGTGTAGCTTTGCTAGATTGTAAACAAAGGAGTTCTGTGTTGAATAGATCAACAAAACAAAATTGAGATATTTCTGGTTCGCGTCTAATGGGGTGACTGACCGGTTCTAGCAGCTGTATTCGAATCCACCCCCTTCCCTCTTGTTTCCCACTCTCTCAAAGTACAGAACGTTCTGAACCTTCTCTAGCTTGTAAACTAAGGACTTCTGTATTGAATAGAGCAATAAAAAACATAAAAAAAATTTCAGGGGCATGGCCCATGCACTTGCTGGTTGGAGCCCTCCCTTCCTTCCGAACCCCATTTCCCCCACTTACGATGCTCAGATCGTTTTGCAAATTTGACAGCTTGTGAAGGAAGCTTATCTCTAACGAATGAAGCAATAAAATAAAATTCAGGAATTTTCCGGATTCTGCTTAGACGTCTTGCTTAAGGAGGGCGTCCCCTTACTGACCTTTTTTTCAAATTGAACCTAGAGCAATGAAATTTAGTATACTAATAGGAAATGCAATTAGGAATTGTTTCTTTTCTATGAAAAAATGCAATTTTCTTCAAAGAAAATGAAATATTCATAGAAAATGGAATTTTGGTGGATTTTCAAAATGCATCTTCTCCCATTTTTAAGCTTAAGTGATGATTTTAGTATAATTGGATGAAAAATATTGTGTAGATAATAGGATGCAAACAAGAAATCATTAGAATCATAATTAAAATTTTAATAAATATTTTTTGAGAGAATATCTTTTTTTGGGCAAAAATTTTAATTTGTGGCATCACAACTTTGGATCGTGACAAATTTAGAAGTAAGCCCTTTACATCCCATAATCTATACGCTTTTCTGCATCCAATGATACCAAAATTATCACTGTAGGAGAAGAAGCATTTTGGAACCCCACATTCCAATCCTCCAAAATAAGGCAAAATAGGTAAACATAAACAATCTCAATTTTTCTTTGTTATTATTTGTGGGGTCAGCTAGGACCCTTGAAATCATTATACAGTAATAAAGAGACATAGAAGATGACATAGCAACGTCGTGCCATGAAGAAAGAGCCAAGGGGGAGGTGTAACATAATAAAACACCACTTCCCCCTCCCCTCCCTCCCATTCTTCAAACCCCCGTAGCGGGCGAACGATCGAACGTACAAACTTCATTTTTTTTTCACAGGATGTACCTGACCTCTTTCACCTCCAATAGCAGCTCAAGTCTATTTTCCCTAAATTTTCCAATTTCTGGGGGTCAAGGGAATCAAACGGATTTTCCCTATGAAGTATTAAAAAGTTCATAAAAATACTTCAGGAGTGAAATAAGCTTTGAAGTATTCAAAACATGTTTATAACATTTGAATAGACATTTATAGCCTTGAAGTTTATGAAATTTACCCATACCCCCCTCCCCCAAAAATTTTTTTGAATTTGAACTTCTCAGCCAATATTGCACATAGATCCTTTTTTTTTTATCGCTTCACAATGAACGTATCTACAAATGTGAGAGACAGTTTTTTTATATCGCTTCAGAAATGTTTTTTTTTAATGTTTTAATTTTTCTTAATTTTTTACATAGCAATAAAAAAATTGCTAATCAACTTATCAAAAAAGTACTTATTTATAGCCCTAAAGTTTTTAGAATTTGATTTTTTGTTTGATTCACAATAAACATAATCTAATCTAAAGCTAATCTAATAAAGCTAATCTCAAGCATGACTAGTAATTTATACTTAAATCTATGTCAACTACAATTTGAAAGTGAGAGCCAACAGTGTCGGGGCCTTTGTAACGACCTACAATTCCCTCAAAAATTCTCACAATATTTATGCAAGGATTCAGAACCTATGCAATAGAATTGTCAATTGTCTTTGGGTAAATTCCAAGAACTGTATAGCTATAAATGTCTTTTTGAATGTTTTAAATATGTTGTGAAACCTCAGAGCTTATTTCACTCCTGAAGTATTTTTTATGAACTTTTGAAATTTCATAAGGAAAAACTGTTTGGTTCCCTTAAGTAATAAGCTAAATCAACAACAAAATTCTACCAAAGATGGCAGAATTATTATTACACTACAAATTTTAGCAATTTTTAGTTTTCAAGAAAAATTTGTTATCTTGAGTTCTACATTTTGCTAACCCATGGAGAGATGACCTTAGTATCTTGTGTTTTGCAGATATGTATATTTTATGTCTAAGGCTCAAATTTTTATTGATATACAGTATATAAAATTTCAAAAATGTAACAAATAGTCAAATTTCACTAACTATATGTTTTGCAAATGCAACGTTATGAGCAAATTAAGAATTGCAAAAACAAAACCATTAAGTATTACAAGTAAAAAGAATAATCAAAAGCATAGCTTGAACTTGAAAGTAAGGGCTTAGGGCAGTCAGAGTGTTTAATACAATCTACTATTTTCTCAACACCCACAATAGGATGTATTCAAGAGTTTTTTCTCAATTACTTTGAAGTCATTCTGGATCACATATGACAGGGCCATGTGGTGCGATGTTTAGAAACTAGAAATTTATACGTTGAGAGAACGAATCAAAGCATTGCAAGTTAAATTATTTGTCATCATTGCTAGAAGTTCACCATATACACTGTGACATCACATCTAGAAAGAAATCCAATGTTTTTATTTTATTTCCTACATTATGTCATTTTTACTAATATGTATACAAATAAAAATATAATAGGCTTGCATAAAATGATGGTAGTTTTTTACTGATGTGTGCACAAAAAACTATCACGTTGTCTGGCTAATGTCACACTAGAGTAAATTTGACTGATTCACCTGTAGCTGCAATAGTCCTCAGGAGTCTGATGTGTGAAATGAGATACAACATAACTGATTCATCTGTGATTAAAATAATTCCCAGAGAGTTGATAATCAACAGTATCCCTAATTTTTATAACTTATGAGGAATAATTCAAGGTCCTCTTATGCTATCATTTTTTTTAAATTACTCAACCAACTGATATGTTGATAATGAAAAAAGATAAAACAGAAAGAAAGCCAACCACTGTAAACATATTGTACTATTATTGAAATGACTAGTGCTGGCATAGAATCAAAGAGTAACAGTAATTAATTAATTTCCGAGTCATTAATCAACTAAAGTGCAAATTTATAATCTCAAGCATGGCTAGTAATATGTACTTAAATCAACATCAACTAGAACTTGAAAGTCAAGGCCAACAGTGTTGAGGCCTTTGTAACGGCCTACAATTTCCTAAAAAATGCACACAATATTAACGCAAGGATTCAGAGCCTATGCAATAGAATTGATAAAAAAATTACCAAGGATCCACAAATCGTCACAAACTAACATTGGGCGGCATCATTGGGATAACCGGTACATCAAAAAAAAACACCCTCAGGGATGGTGGGTCACCACAACCCACTCTATATGATTAACTTATTATAGTCACTGTCTCTTACTTTAGGCACATGTTAGAAACGTTTTCATAGCATCAATAATAGTCAAATTACACTCCTGATTCAAACACTGATCTTAACAGAAATTGATGGTAAATGTGCCGTAGTTAAATGCTTGATTAGTTATATTCAAATCAGATATGATTTATATTGATGTTTTATACGTTGAATAATTATCATGGAAATTTTAAAAATTGAATTATATAATGGTCAATATTGAATTTGATGTTGTCAACAATTTCCAAAATTTTGTTACAAAATCTAGGTAATTGGGGACATTTTAACACGTTTTACATGAATTACATTGTACTCGCAAATGCTTAGTTTGCGAGATTTGGCATAAAGAACGTTCAGATAAGAAAAGCATAAACGGCAGTTTTGATATGGCTCTTGCAGTGTAAGGCAATATTAAATTGAATTATGTAAATGACTTTTATAATTTCATTACAAAATTTGGATAATTGGAGACATTTTAAGACGTTTTACATGAATGACATTATGCTTATAAATGATTGGATTTTTGTTATATTCTCACGATATAACTGCCCTACATCTTTAATTATAAAGAAATCGCTACGAGGAATACTGAAATGCTACGTCTGGCCAACGACTTTCATCTCCTCGAAAAGATCCGCATTTGAAGAAATACTCTCGCGGATAAGCACAACTTCGAAGCAACTCCACAATCTGCCTCTCGTGCCATTTCACGAAACATCGCCTACATCTTCTACCACCAAACATCGCCAGTCGATGTGATGCCTTACCATCATCACCAGCTTCCCTTCTCTACATCACCACTACGAAGCAACCGAGGGACCACAAGTCCAAGTTATCAGATACCACTTTCTCATTTCTCTATCACAATGTACTTCTTGTATTTGAGATCTTTATCGTGCAGGATATTATTAATGGCTATAGATAGAATGCGGGATCCTAATTAATGTTTATCACTGTCGTGGGCTTTTCACTTATTAATAATTAACTGCTATAGTAACACGCTGTTCGTAACGTGTTTGTTCGCTAAGGTAGAGACGCCCTCGGCTCCTCAAGCCAGGGTGGGCAACAGGGCAGTCTTACGCGAGATTCTAACGCGAGGGTTCGTCAAAGGCAGTCAAGGCACTTAGATATTGAAGTGAAACGATACAAAATCATTTAAGCCTATTGGTGTCTTCATCTGCAGTCCGTCGCCTTTGGCGATGGACCCGCTTTGTTTTGAACGATTGTAAAAGTGACATTTAACTGTTAATTAACTGGATATTTAACTTATTCTAATTGATCGAATACTAATCGTAGAAGCAGCCAGCCTCCTCGTACTTACTTCATCAACGTTCAAACTGGGTCCCGCAGATAAGTTAAACATATTTACTATGTGTCTAACCAGCTTCTCCCTCAGCAGCATTGTGATGTATTTAGGTGTCTGCGTTAATAACCAACCTTTGTAATCTTTTGTGTCTTTGATTTCCTTTGTAAATTAGGAAGAGATGATGAGGAGATAATGATGAGAATATAATGATAAAATGCACGTTAATAGTAGCCTTTAGCTCTGACCTCACGCTTACCGAAGAACAAAGATAATCAATTAAATATGAAGACCGTTATTGATAATTGATTTACTATAAATATTATTTGCCCAAATTACGGAATGGTGGCAGCTCCAATTATTTTATCATGATTAATAAAGGAGTAGAACAATAAATGAATGTGGCGAATAGCAATGTCACAACAATTAATAAAGAAAAAGAACATCCATTAAGATGAACATCAGCGTGCGAAAACTACGAACTAAAATACGATGGCGACTCGATGAAATAATCCACACCGAAGATCAAAACAGATTTTGAGATATTTAACTTTGAAGTTACAAGAATGCCATTTATAAAATTGAACGAACAGACACGTAAATAAGCTGATATATGGTTTTGACATAACAACAGCTGAGGTTAGATTAGGTAAAGTTAGATTAGTTAAATAAACTAACCAAAGTGACACTAAATTGACTTAACTAAACCATACCGACACCGATGGTTTTTCCTGACAAAGTGACTGCCCTTGTTCCGTATCCGCCATACACCGGAAGAGCCATATCAAAACTGCCGTTAATGCTATTCTTACCTGAACACTATTTATGCTATATCTCAAAAACTAAGCATTTGCAAGCACAATGTCCTTCCTGTAAAATGTCTTCAAATCTACCATATTACCAATCTTTGGCAACAAAATCATTGAAATTGTTGACAACATTAACTTCAATATTGACCTAAATAATCTATTCAACATTGGGTTGCACAACAATATTTTAAACAATTAACCACAAATATCTATTTATGTCTAGCAGTCTTTCTACAACTACAGGTATAAACATCACATTACAAATGCCTAATTTTACCAGAAAATTGTAGAATTAGATAAGTGCAATTGGAGGGCAAATATGCAGAGTGGCCTAACCCACAAAATACAGAATTTCAAGACACTCAAATTAGAGGCGTGGTATTCATTGCAGGGTTGCCAAACTGGCTTTTCCTAGCCAAGTTACTAACTAGGAACTAATTAGGAACTAGACCCCTCTGTCTGAAAAAACCTCCTTGCCACCACTATGAGGTGAAATATTCACTTAATTAGCTCTGCTAGTTTTGACCTCTGATTTGTGGGTTAGGCCACTCTGCATATTTGCCCTCCTATTATTCAGTAAAGTTCAACTCAGGGAAGAATTTCAGGGAACTTTTTTATGCCAGGACACAATGACAAATTGGAACTAGGTGTAGCAATCTAGTGAATTTTGGTGAACTATTTAGAAATACCTTGTAATCAAAATTTGTGCCATAAATTAGAACAAATATAACCTAGAATTAGTTTATAAAAGGTTTTATCATAAAAATAACGTATAATATTAATCTTCTGTTTTTTACATGATAGACTGGATTGGGTGATTGGAGCGTCGCACACCTCCTCAGACCATGTTTGTTTATGAACTGATGAGTGAGACTGCGCCGCTGACGAACGCGTTCCAAGGAAACGTCATTCATCACATTAAAAGACAATTTTATAACATACATCTTGTTTTAATTGGCCTTCATATTATTTCATTAGAAAAAGTAAACTTTCTGCTTTAGGAAAAGGTGAGTTTTTTGGTCAAAAACTCCTTCAGAGTAATAGTAAATCATTATTGTTCCCTGTGAACGAGACGTGAAAGAATACATCTATGTTATTCCTACGAGAATTAATCGCTTTTCGGCCCCATACTAGACACAAATTCCTCTTGTTCCTCAGAAATGAACTTCCGAGAGTTCCATTTGCTCCGGAGAGTTGTTTCTTCCTCGCCGCAGCTACCTAGCAGCTGTATACATGGTAGAGTATACGTGCTCTGGAATAATTATATGGTAAATTCCGTTTTTCATTTAGAGTGCGTAAATATTCACATACTACTTCGGTTTGTCTTAGAGTAAGTTTTATGAGATTTTCTATTTTTGTTTATAATTGATGGTGTCATGAAGTTAGAGAAAACTTGTTTTTGCCAATTAATTTGGTGCCTTGAAATTAAATATTAGGCATTAGGGCTATAAAAATGTAATGAGAGCAAAGTGTGACATCCAAAATGACAATGGGTGTCTTGAAGAGGTATTTGGAAATGAAATTCTTTCTTTGTTCACGTTTGTAAATAAAATGCAATGAACGGTTTTTTAGTATAAAGTTCACGAAGAGAACGTCTATGTAAATCAATAAAATCCATCCCAAAAATAATTTCCACATTGATATATGTAATTGATTGTAAATTCAGTAGTTATTTGATATCCGATAAAACTACTCTACCCAAGTTTTTACTGGATATTTCTCGATGAAGTTAGATGGCATAAGAAAGAAAGAAAGCAAACCCGTTTATTTCTAAAAAAAATGTGATACATTAGATGCATTACAATATATTGGGTTTTTAAAATTTCTTGCCATTTAACATCCTTAATTGAACTCATAGCACTTCACATATCATAAAATTATGAATCACAATCATCGTAAAACAAAACATTTAACACGACACAGTTGTGTTCAGTAAAGCCAGTTGATACATTTCCTTACATATTATTAGTAAGTTACGATAATAGAAGATTTAAAAATTCAATTTTGAATGATGTACAGAAAATTTCCATACATTACTGTTTTTTGTTGTTGTTATTCAATGCCATAAAAGAAAATTGTTTGAAATAATGACTCTAAACATGCTTTGTAATTTGTAGAGACATTTAGTGTTCCATTTATAATTGCAGCCAGTGCTTTGACATTCAAGTGACCAACCCATCCACAGTCATTGCACTGATGCAGAGACGCTAATTATTAAATAGTATCAGTGAACTATTGAAGGTTGAAAGGTGCGGATGTGCTGGCGAGTGGAGCGTTCCTACTTGCTTATATTCTGATTCGGTAAGTTTGCCAATTGAAGTTTTTTAGCTTGTTTATTTGTAAATAACAGATGTTTTAAGGTGATATCCGGCAGAATGTGCAGCAGGTGTGTAACTAGATCAAAGATTTGCAGTCTTTATATAAGTAAATACACATGCCGGCGTGTTGCCTAACTATCAAAAGACGACAGTGAAACTAAGTTTTAAAATCTGTTTTGTTTTACCAATAACTTACAGAGTACAAATGAGGTTTTGCTTGCTCGTCGTTTCAATTCCTGTAAAATGTTTTCACAGGATTTGAATAAAATATCCTCGCATAAAGGGCCTGTTTGAAATACACGCAACTAACTTATTATTGTCAATCGTAGTATGGGTAGTTTGAGTTATATCAAAACCGCTCTTCATCGTAAGAGTTGAATTCTAGAGATATCATTTTCTTCCATGCTATCTCCATAGTTTTATTTTTCTACGAGAAGATTAACTGTGCGTGAGAGTTTGATATATAAAAGGTAATTTTTGGCTTCTAGGACTCGACAAGCTCTCGTAACTAGAAGCGTATATGTCGATAACATAGTATCAATTTTTTGCAATAAATGCAAATATTTTAAAGTTTTGCTGAGCTTTACCCAACGGCAAGAGAAAGCCGAGGACGTTTGAAGGATTCGTCCGGATTCCCGAAAAAGATCAAGTTGGACAGTGCAAGAAAAGTGCGGGTAGTCAAAAAGTTGAGATTTTTTCACTATCAGTGCTGTGCTGGTCTCTCTCTGTTCTAAGATGTTTTTTCCGGAACATTGAGGTGAAGCTCATAGAACTCAAATGATTAATATTGCAGAAGAAAGATTTGAAGTAACATAGTCATAGCACTTTTGCAAATTATGCAATTTAATTTTGAGACTAATTTAGACGAGCACAATAATTAAACCAAGTGCAAGAAGGTTAAAAACATTTGATAATAAAAAAATAGTTTCCTACAGAGGTCCACAATTTGGTATTGCCAAACATGGTTATAATGAGAAAGAACATCAACAATATGGATGCAAAATAGCTATTTATTGTTTCAGCAGTTAGCTTACATTACTTCAAAACTCAGCCAAATTCAAAAATTGGAAAGTTTAAGAAATTTTCAATCATTTACTGTTAGGTAGCCTTATAAATTATCCAACGACTTCAAAATGACACCTATTGATATTCCAATAACTTATAATGATTTTTAATCAAATGAACTATTCTTCATGAACAGATATTTAGGTTTTTCAAAACCAAATATATATTTGGAAAACATGAACTATTTTTGCGTTTGATCAAAAAAAATTTGGAACTTTTTTTATTTATGCCCTTCAATTCTGAAATTACACCATGGTTCAACTAGCTATCACAAAATTTCTGCAATTACTGATACAAATTGCACCAGTAAGCAGCTAAAAAGACTAATCAAAAAGTAAATTTCAATTTTTCATTTCAATGATGAGTGTTAGTAATTAACAAAAATGCTTAGATAACACAAAACCATTTTATTTATTTTAAACTTTAAGCATCAATAATGAACTAATATATACATTTGAATTTATAATGAATAAGGAACTTATATACATATTTTAATTTATACTGAAAAATGACCTAATATATACATTTCAATCTACTAATTAAAGTCAATACATGTACAATCCCTAAAGTTCGAAAAAAGTCAAATATGACTTCTTACCTGATTTTGCCTTCTAATATCGACGCAAAAGGACCAATATCACCCGATTTAATGCATCCTGGAAGTACTTCCAGGATGCTGAAATAAACTTTATCATGAGACATGATTAGCAGGTGCCGGCACACAGTTTTTCTGTTGACTTTACCGTTTCAATTTTTCAACCAAACACGGCGTCGTAGGATCCACGGAGACACACAAACTGTACGGTACAAACTAATTCTCGGAATATCAATGCACGATCGTTGAGCGATAAACCAATTCACCAAATGCACTCAGCGTACGCAGATATGTTCACGTTTAGCATTGATGCGGAAAAAACAGGCCTTATTCGATAAAATTACTCTTTAAATTTCAAACCTAAAAAAATTTGCTATTATCTTGTCGCAAATCCAGCCATTGCTCGTTGCTGAAGTCCTATGCAAGACAGCCAATACCTTGCACGATAAAGTACAAAGGCTTTTATTAATTTAACCGAGCCTAAAAGGCAATTACGCTGGCAATTTATGACAAAGCGGAGCAATGGCGGGGGTGCTTCACTTCCTTGGCGACTATTATCAGCAAACTTAATTAAATCGTTCGTTTCATCATCTTGCTCAAGTCCGAAGCCACAGACACGGTTTCGAGCGAGTTGTGGAGGTGGCCGCGGTCTGTTGCCACCTCAGTCTCAACCAGGTCGTCGCCGCGAGTGCATCTAACTTGTGCTATGCGGGTTCTGGCCTCTACTGACCCCTGCATCCGGGACTCAGTGTCCTTGTTAGCCGGCTTAAATGGAGACGTATTCGCCTGAATATTTTCTTCGAAGATACTAAGGTGAGCCTCCTTTCTTTTGTTACGCTTGTCATAAAACTTGTCATTAAATTACAGCGTTCCCTGACCCCTCTATGGGTGTTATGTAAGTAAATGTCTTCAGTGTTCGTTAATTCGTAAAAGTTAAGCCGCACGGTCGGGCGGCGGGACATAGTTTCTTTTTTCGAAGAAAATACAATCTCTTCTTTTTAGTTTTCTTGAAGAACTAAAAAGTTCTCAAGCTTAAAGCTGCTAAAAGCAGTTTTGCCTAAACGGCAATTAGCCGGCTTTGCTTGACGGCAGAGCTTAATTGGCTGGAGTTCGACAGGATAAAATCCTGGTATCTGTTTTATGTTTTCTTCTTGAATTGTCTCGCCTACCCGCTTTTGCGGCGAGAAACTTCCAGAACTAACTGGCACAGAAAACATAGTCTTTTGCTGACACCCTAAAAATGCCAGTACACGCTGCAAA
>JACJUY010011369.1:4626-21410 GCA_014220935.1 Platorchestia sp. MABIK
CTCGAGGTACATCCAACCCACCCCGACCCCCAGGTCCATCAAATCCACGCCCTCGAGGTACATCCAATCCACCCCGACCCCCAGGTCCATCAAATCCCCTCCCTCGAGATGCAGGCGCCCCAAATTCACGAGGTGCAGTTTCATCAAAACGCCCTCGCCCAGTTCCCTGAAACGCACCTCGGTCTCCCCCCACGATTCCTGCCCCCGGGGGGTGAGCGCGCCCATCCACATCGGTAGATCCGAAGCCCCCACCGCGAGCCCCCTCCCCCCGTCCTCTACCCCCTAAGCCCCAGGGTCTGATGTTGCCTCCCATGCCTTGGTCCCCTTCAGGAAACCCTCCTCGACCTCGAGGGGCGCGACCACGTCCTCGGTCCATGGACATCTCCCTGAGGTCCTCGTCGCCGTTGTTGCTCTTCGAGTCGAGGTCCATGTCCATGACTTGAGTGTTGTCTTCATCGTGACGGAAGCTCTCGGGACTGTCGGAGTAGCGGGACCCGCGCCCCAGTCCCCGCAAGGCGCCCCTCATCGCAGGACCTCCACGTCCTCTAGCAAGGTCTTCGTTCATAGGCAAGCCGCGGCCCAGCAGGCCTCGCTCCCCAAACTGCGACGGGTCCTCAAACTGTCCAGGGCCGCGATGCGACTCAAAACCTCTCCTTGGTTCATCCTCGCCCCGCCCACGCCCTCTGCCTCTACTGTTGTCACCCCACGGGTCAGACGCGGCAGGTCTCCTTCTGTCATCGAAGTCTTCTGAGGGGAACGCTTCGTCATTGTCGGGACTGCCCTGGTTGTAGCGGTCGAACTCCTCTTGGGCTCTCAGGAATGCCGCATAGTCGTCGTCATCGTCGCCCCCAGCGTTGTCCTTTGCCTGAAACTGTTCAGTCTTTGGCGCCCCTCTCCCAAAGCCTCCTCTACCCCTCTCGAATTCCCCAAAGTTTTGACTTCTGATCTGCGATGACTCGTCGGTCCCACCACGTCCCCTAGATCCATCAAATCCGCCTGGACCTCTAAAATCGTCAAATCCACCGCGTCCTCCAGGTCCATCAAACCCACCTCGACCTCTAGAACCATCAAACCCACCACGTCCCCTAGGACTATCAAATTCGCCACGACCTCTAGATACATCTAATCCGCCGCGACCTCCAGGTCCATCAAATCCACCTCGACCTCTAGAACTATCAAATTCGCCACGACCTCTAGATCCATCTAATCCGCCGCGACCTCCAGGACCAGATCCATATTCGTCGGCCCCAAATCTGTCGACGACACCCGAGCCTCTTCCAAAAGGCCTGCCTTGCATGTCGTACTCCTTGGTCCCCTCTGGGAGAAATTCGGGTCTTCC
Organism: Platorchestia sp. MABIK; assembly: GCA_014220935.1. Lineage (NCBI taxonomy): Eukaryota > Metazoa > Arthropoda > Malacostraca > Amphipoda > Talitridae > Platorchestia > Platorchestia sp. MABIK. Next base: position 5,966 of record JACJUY010011369.1, read on the forward strand.
ACGACCACCAACCCCACTGTCCAACTGACTAGGCTCCTCAAACCTGCTCTGCCTAGCGCCGTCGTGTCCGAAACCTGGTCTGGATCCATCCAAACCTCCACGACCGTCAAATCCACCACGTTTGAGTCCATCAAAACCTTCTCGTCCAGACCTGTCTAATCCACCGCGCCCATATCCATCAAATCCACCTCGCACAGATGAATCAAATCCACCACGCCCTTGGCCATCAAATCCACCTCGCCCAGATCCTTCAAATCCACCACGCCCTTGGCCATCAAATCCACCTCGCCCAGATCCTTCAAATCCACCACGCCCTTGGCCATCAAATCCACCTCGCCCTGATTCATCAAATCCACCACGCCCAAATCCATCAAATCCACCTCGCCTAGATGAATCAAATCCACCTCGGCCTGATCCTTCAAATCCACCACGTCTGGAATCTTCAAATCCACCCCGCCCTGATGAATCAAATCCACCTCGGCCTGATCCCTCCAATCCACCACGTGCTGATGAATCAAATCCACCTCGGCCTGATCCATCCAATCCACCTCGCCCTGATCCATCCAATCCACCTCGCCCTGATCCATCCAATCCACCTCGCCCTGATCCATCCAATCCACCACGCCCTGATGAATCAAATCCACCACGGCCTTGACCTTCAAATCCACCACGGCCTTGACCATCAAATCTACCACGCCCTGATCCATCAAATCCTCCACGCGCTGATCCATCAAATCCACCCCGCCCTGATCCATCCAACCCACCACGCCCTGATCCACCAAATCCACCACGGCCTTGACCATCAAATCTACCACGCTCTGATCCCTCAAATCCTCCACGGCCTGGACCCCTAAAGTCACTGGGGTCTCCATATTGCTGACCCTCCACACCATCCACGTCTCCACCCCCAGCAGGAGGCGGAGGACCCCGTCTCTGGTCCACGTCGTGCCCTGTGCCTTCCGTGTACTTGGGCACCTTGGCATCTCTGGCGTCATAATCCCCTTCCTCCGGCCCCTGCCCGGGGTCATCCCTGTTCCTCTTCCCACCCTCGGGGTCCCCAAACCCGGGTGGCGGTCGGGCCGTGTTGGGGGCGGGTGGGGGCGGGGCTGAGATGTTGGGGAGCCCCCCAGGCATGGAGGAACCAGGGGGAGGTTGTGAGAAGTTCACAAAGGGCGGGGCTTGGTTCATCCCAGGGAATGCTGTGGCTGGGTAGTTGTAGCCCTGAGGGAACCAGATCATGATAATTAGAGCACTAAACTTTAACACATTTCCAGATCAATCTTTAGAGACCATTAACATAATTCCTGCAAAGTGACCCACCGGTGGTCACTTAGGTGATTTTCATAGTGCTGCTGACCCACCTGCACTCACAAACTTAATTTTTATCAATACTTAATGAAAGCTAAATATAAGCCTGATCCAGATAATGTTTGCTATGTTCAAAGTTGATTACCACAATTAACTTCAATTTTGAATCGAATAAGGATCTGTCTCATTGAACGCTTTGACTGCAACGGGTACAACTGAAGTTCAATATTGAATAGAACTGCTGAGAGTCAGCAAGAGAGCACAGGCAAGGCAACCTCACCGTCTGCTGAGCAGCGTAGTAGGCAGCCTGTGACTGGTGCTGGCCACCCACAGCAGGCTGAGATTTCTGCTGCTCTTCCAGCTGCTTTTGCTTCTCCAGCTTCAGTTTCTCCCGCTTCTCTTTGAGCTTCTCTTCATGTTTCTCCTTGATTTCTTTGAGCTTGGCGTCCTTGATTGTGTCACGCCGCTCCAGCAACTCCTTACGCCACCTGTTCCAGTCCGCCTCGTACCTGGAGGGAGGTGGAAGGGTGGAGGGGAGGTGGAAGGGTGGAGGGGAGGTGGAAGGGTGGAGGGGAGGTGGAAGGGTTGAGGGGAGGTGGAAGGGTTGAGGGGAGGTGGAAGGGTGGAGGGGAGGCGAGGAGTTTAGGAGTAGGGTGGTGAGAGAAGTAATAACAAACAAAGCAACATACAAGCCTGGGCATTTGTGCTGCTGCATGCTTGGGGCAGAAATCCCAACAAGAAGAGCACCATAAACAATATATAAAATAACATGGTTTTACCAAGTGAATAAGAGGTAAGGCTGCTTCAAGCCCACCTTGATGCATGCTTTAGTTGGCAAACGCATTTCTGAGTAGAATGGGCAAATAGCAACAAGAATAGCATTATAAATGGAACACCTCACACACGATTATCAATCACGTCACCAGCGGCAGCAACACAAATGAGCGGAGACACATGACAATCTCATCCAGAAGTCAGAAAACAGCGTTGCCTGATTGGCAATACGGCAATTCTACCATGAATCAAGTTGCCAGACTGGCCAAAAGCCAGTATGGCAGCCATGTCAAAAGCTGGAGTTGTCTCACTGGCTAATACAGCCAATCTGGCAACCATGTCTTTAACCAGAGTTGTCAGACGGGCATAAAGGCAATATGGCAACTCCACCTTGAACTAGAGTTGCCAGACTGGCCATAAAGTAAATCTGGCAGCTCCACCTTGAACCAGGGTTGCCAGACTGGCTAAAAAGTAAATCTGGCAACCCCATCGTGAACCAGGGTTGCCAGACTGGCCAAAAATTCAACCTAGCATCTCTGCTTTGAACCAGAGTTGCCAGATGCCAATCCTGCCTTGAATTTAAGTTGCCAGTTTAGGAGCCAACGTGGCAACTGTGCCATAGTTCAGGAGGCACACGTACTTTGTGAGGGCTTCCTTGTCAGGGTGGTCAGCATTGTCCTTCTTCCACTGGTTGAACTGATCTTCCCAGCCCTTGAACTGGTCGTCAAACTCCTTCAGCTCCGGGTCGTTGGCTTCATCCAACTCGGGCATTGGCTGGTCCACCTCCTCCACTGCTCAGGGATACAGGATTGTTACTACTAGTTTACACGGTCCATCAAAAATGACAGGATTAAATACTTCTTTTCCTTTTATAAATCCTCCAGACGTGGATGCCAAACAATTATATCCATCCCAATAGTACCCGCCTTCATAATATTCTTGTACTTGTGCACTGGTGAAACTCGTATCACAGATACGGTCATTGAGCGTCCTTGTGAGCGTCACAGACACACGGAAGCAGCGGACACCAAACATAAGGACGCTCAATGACCGTATCTGTGATTTGAATTTCACCAGTGCAAAAGTATAAGAATATTTTAAAGGTGGGTACTATTTGGATGGACATATTTGTTTGTCATCCACATCTGCAGGATTTATTTAAGCAAAATATGGAGTCCCATCGTTTTTGCGGTTCTGTGTAGACTATATAGTTGAGTAACTTAACAGGACTTGAAAATAATAAAACTGTCTGCATCATCACTTGGTGAAGAATAGATGGAATGTGTTCATAGGCCGAACATTTTTGAGTTAGATGTTTCAATTGGATAAGCATTATGAATGGAGCAATGGCATTGGCCAAGCATTATGAATGGAGCAATGGCATTGGCCAAGCATTATGAATGGAGCAATGGCATTGGCCAAGCATTATGAAAGGAGCAATAGAATTGGACATGCATGATGTGTGAAGCAGTGGCATTGGCAGAGTACCAATAGAGCCCTACATTTGGGCAAGTATTATGAATGAGGCCTTACCATTGTGGCCAAGCATTACAAATAGAGACATTTGATTGGACAAGCAGTATGAATCAAGCCCTGCCATTGGCCAAGCATAACAAATAGAGACCTACTATTGGACAAGCAGTATGTATCAAGTACAGTGGTACCTCGGTACTCGACCATAATCCGTTCTGAGGTGGTGGTCGAGCACCGATTTGTTCGAACACCGAAACCAATTTTCCCATAAGAAATAATGGAAAGTATTTTAATCTGTTCTAACCATTAAGAAAAATACCTAAAATATTATAAGAACGTGTATCTAATCAACAATGAAGACGTAAATGCGCAGAAGCAGTACATGATAAAGATAAATAAAGCATTATAAACCATCTTGCTTTTCCGCAGATGAGAGCTTCACTAATGCTGTCCCCTGCCAACATCTTTCCTTGGTGAAGATAAGAAGCAACTTCCCCATTTCTTCCATTATCTGAGGCCTTTGCTTACTAATTGCTGTCACTCCCATTGCAACATCAGCTTTCTTTAACACTTCCTTATGCTTCAAGATAGTGGAAATGGTTGACTTTGCCATTTCGTACTGCGACGCGAGGTTGGACACTCGTACACCACCTTCATGTTTTGCTATAATTTCCTTCTTCAGTTCAATAGTGGTCCTCACTGTTTTCCTCTTTGCCTTCCCCTTATCACTGTCTTTCTATGGACCCTTTTTTTAAGGGCTAGAGCAACACGAAAAAGTTTAAATCTGGGAAGAAATACTGGAACAAATTTCGTACGTCTTACACCGCTAGCGGTCCGAGTCGAACTGACTCTTACCCAGCGCGTTCGGGTTGACTCGGCTAGTCGAGTCCCGAAAATCTGTTCGAGATCCGACGCATTTTCTACTCGACTTTTTTGGCCGAGCACTGATTTGATCAAGTATAGAGGCGGTCGAGTACCGAGGTACCACTGTACTGCCATTGGCCAAGCATTACAAACAGAGACCTACAATTGGACAAGCAGTATGAATCAAGCCCTGCCATTGGCTGATCATTGAGAATACATACAAAAGCTTACCTGGAGCACTGTCATTGGCTGGGGTGGAGGGGGCTGTGGGGGGGAGGGGAGGAGCATGACTGGGGAGGGGTGCTGGTGTAGGGGGAGCAGCTGCTGCAGTAGAGGGAGTTGGGGGATAAACGGGGGTTGCTGTGGGAGCCACAACAGGCGGGGGTATTGTGGGAGATACGAAGTTGTTGTACATCTGAAAAGAGTGAAAAGATCAAGTAGATACTTTAACATGTAAAGTGTGGCGGGTTAAACTAAAGTTCAATATTCAACTCATGTTAGAGTCAACGTCAGAGATTAATTTTGAAAATCATGAACATCAAATAGATTGTGTCTTCATTTAGTTCCCATTAAGTAATAATAAAAATTTAGTTAGTGACTGCTGGTCTGACAGCAGCATTATGAAAATCCCCTCAGTGACCACCGGTGGGTCAAGTTGCACTCAAAGTGTTAACTTCTTATTTACATAGTCCACACATCTCAGTCTATGAACAATTCAAATACAAATAATTATACATCATATATGAGTACAACATTTGTACCACATTAGTCTGTGCGTTAAAGCATTGAAGTTTACTTGAACAACTGGCAAAATTTTCAGTTCTTATAAAAATAAAACAAATGAGATGACAAAAGCAGACACTAGGCAGAGGCGAGTGCAGCTATTAAAGTCAACTTGCACTGCACTGCCACAACACAGTAACCTACACAAGTTTTCAGCAGTTTCCAATGAATAAATATGCAAAGTAACTACCATAACATCCTGCATAGCCCGTCCAGTTCAGATTTCATGAATGGGAAAACATAAGCACTAATTTTTAGCCCAAACTTAAATCATTCTACTGCTTTGTTTAGTGAACTGTTCAATTATTATTTTCTATTTTATAATCAAACTTCATTATAATCAAACTCTATTGTAATCAGTTTTCACATTAGTTCCAAGACAGAGCACCCCCACTAACCACAATGAAGACAATCTAAGAGGACAAATTAATTGGTCATAATATAGTTATAGCCTCCCTTTACCACAACAAAGATGTTCATAGCGAGGAAGGATGAAAAAGGAATCTACGCACAAGGTGCATAAAACAGTAAGCTAAGAAAAAGTTCAAGAAAAAAGATAAAAGTTGAAGAAAAAAGTAGTAGGCACTGAAAAACAACACAGCAGTGAACTAAAAAAAGATGGTCCATACAAAAAAACCCATTCTATTCCAACAAAAATAAGGCCTACGTAACCTTTAGCTCAATCTCAGAGAACAGAGAGATGGTGTTATTGAGTATAAAATTAAGGAAACTGGGAATGAATAACAATATTCACAGCTATTGAATTGATAAATGACCATAATCACAAATGCACCAAGTTCAAAATATTTCATCTTGCATTTTCAATAAAAACTTGACGAAGAAAGTTTTGTGCATACATTGAAAATGTTGAATACTTTGCTTGGCAAAGTTTGAAAAGCTCTAAAATGAATAGAATTGTTTCATTCCGTATCAGCTCAAAACTGTGACATCACACAGAAAATATTTTTTCGGCCAGCACTCCGTAATATAATTTTCAATTTTTTTTTAACCATTGGTTGTCCAAATTGAAATCAAGTTAAGAGAATTTGCCCAACTTAACACGTTCCCCACATATTGGGTCATATGTGTACCAACCAGTAAATTGCCTATTCACGTTCCAGTATAACTGAATGACATTTCATCGGTTTTGCAACCTCTTGAAGAAATAACTGATACCTTAAGAGGTGAAACGTACTGTACAATTGTATCTGTCATATTTCTTAGGAAGGATTAAAATGTATTTGAGCATTAAAGTCAATTTCCCTATTATGCTACTTACAACCTAACCAAACTAATCGTTTACATTAATGGAAACACAGTGAACGAGTTAAATAATCATAGGGATGCAACAAGAAATCAGGAAATTCAACTACCAAGCACCAACAGATAATATCACAGCAATTGAACCATTGTGTACTATGCCATATTTTCCAGAAATGAACTTTAATTGAAATAACATTGTAATAATGAGCCTAAACTTATGTGATTGTGTATTGGTTAGAGAACTGATCAGTAACTATTGTTTTCATATTAGTTCTTACAAAGATCATACTCCCTAACCACAACAAAAACACGGCACCATTTAGTTTGGTGCATTGGCTTTCAATTGGCATCAAAAACATTTCAATGTATATGCTACAAAACAGTAGAGGTGCCTGACCTGGCTCCACACACTATAATACACTACAGTTTTATCAGTGGCAGAGCCAGAGCAAAATTTTTTTGGGAGAGGTAGACACTAATTATCAACAATCATTTTATTCTTTTACTTAAAATGGAGACTGAAACTGGCCCCCAGCTTAACATTTGGCTGCGCTTCAGAGCATTATACACTGTCCAATATACTACAGTATGCCACACTACAGTTTTACACACTGTTTATTACACTACTATATCCTACACAAGAGTAGAGGTGGCTGACATGGCTCCATACGCTGTAATACACTACAGTATTACACACTGTTTAATACATTGCAGTAGAGGCAAGTGCCTGCCATGGCTTATCACGCCATAATTCCCTGTATAATACACTACACCACAGGTGGCTGACCTGGCTCCACTGCATCCACTGCTCAGGGGTGGACCCCCAGGCAGCCTGCTGGCCGTACATGGCAGCTGCGGCGGCTGCTGGGGTGGCGGACTGGGCGTACTGCTGGGCCTGCTGCTGCAGGTATGTCAGCTGGGACTCCTGCAGGGGGTAGAGGTATGCAGTTATAGGTGGGTATAATTAGCAGTTATTGGGTATACCTGGCAGTTTTGGGGTATAATTGGCAGTAATAGGGTATAATTAGCAATTGTAGGGTATAACTGGCAGTATTAGGGTTTAATTAGCAATTGTAAGATATAATTAGCAGTTGAAGGATATCAAAGGATGTAATTGGCAGATATAGTATATAAATAGGATGTAATTAGCAGCTATATTTCAAATGAAATGTAATTGGCAGTTGTAGAGTATCAAGCAGGATGTTATAGCACACCCAATAGACAAGAAAGGATGCAAGAAATTCAGTAGTTCAAAATTTGTAATAGATTATAATTGTATTGACTCACTGCGTCTCATTTAAAAAACCAGCCTAATATTTTTGGCAATAGAATGAACTTAGATGCATGTAATGTCCTGAATAACTTATTATGACAAACTTTACTAGCTTAACTTGTATTGAGGTGCTTGGAAGGGGCTAAATATGTAACAGATTGCTAATCTTAATAATCCTTTTAAATGTAATAATATTAGATATTGCAAGACCAGATGTTGCTGCTTCAGCCATTGAGTTCCGTTTGAGGCGAGTGAAGCAGCGGCCTTACTTATATACTACTCCTGCAGTTGGTATCGGTGATACGTGGCAGAGAAGTTGGAACTTTTTACTGATCAAATTTCCATTGTGATATATTAGTATTACTGAACATAAATAGACTAGAATTAATATTTGAGGGGTAACTAAGGCAAGGCACTACAATATAATTATTTAATATAGATATAATAATCTATGGCATGTGGGCCACCAACATTTCAGGATCTCCAACACACAAAATGACAACAGCTAAATTAATGCTTGTCTCTTGTTTTACGTGTCCTCCAATTACCTGGCCACAAAAAAATACACTCCATAGAAATCACAAGTGACAAACCCTCTTTAACTTACAACTGAATGTTTCAATATTTTCTATAAATTATAGAAAATAGCTCTCTGAAAACAACTAACAAAATAACTCTGGTGTTATGCAACTTTTCCTAATTTGTTGTATCTGAAGATCTCCCTTGAATGATGAAGCGACAAATGGATGCAAAGGTGAGAGTGCCTCAACTCTGATTAGATTAGATTTTAGCTTCAGCCTCCATGACTGCTAAAAAGAGCATTCTCAAGAGAGGAAGGAGGAATGGACCATTTATAATGAAGATAAGGGAATGTGGAATTCATGCAGAAAGGGCACAGAAACAGTAAGTTGAGAAAGAAGTTCATGAAACAAGATCAAAGTTGAAGAAGGAAGTAAGAGGTGCTGAAAAACAGGACATCAGTGAACCAAAAAAGGTGGTCCTTAGCATAGCAAAAAAAAAAATTTATTTTATTTCAACAAAAAGAAGGCCTTCCTAACTCTCAGCTCAGGACCTCACACATTTCTCCCTGGGAGCGCTAACTCCCATAGATACAATGGTTGTGTTCCCCTGAGGGCTTAACTCTGATACAACACTCACAATGTATTTTCTAAACAGAAATGAATAAAAGAAGATTCAAAACAATTAATCAACACATGAGGAAGCATTAATTTACACATGAGGAAGCAGGTATGATGTTATATCCATCTGAATGACAGTGACAGAGCTCAGAATTCATGAAAACATTTTTAAATTATTGAAAATGTTGGTATAAGTACAGAGGTTATTTTTTAGCAGTGGTAAAGTGGGGAATGTTTGCCTAGGCAAAACATACAGGCACATTTGAGCAAGGTTTTATAAAACTTTTTATTCCAAGAGCTGGCTGGCTGAGCTTCACAGGGAAGAAAACAAGATGGCTTCACCATGCCATTACTTGACAGAAGTTTTGAAACACAGCACACGTAGAAGTCTACTATTTTTACCGATACAGTTAAACCTCAATCTAACGGACCACGCTGCAACAGATTTTGGATACAACGGAAAAAATCCGCAACACCAAATTTGGTCCGCTTGGCAGTGCAGGAGGTTTGTTTAGTTTACAGTAGGATTTTGACTGGCTGTGTTGAGCTATATCTATCTTGTTTTCATTATATTTTGCAGTGTGACATTATTAGTTTGGTATGCGGCAAGAAAGTGTAATGTAATTAAGAAAGAAGACTTGTATTTATATCAGGTTTATAATGCTGACAAAAGTCACAAAACAGCTTTGTTTTTTAAGGTTGTTGTCAAATAGTATGCAGGCATTTTGAAACAAAGAAAAAATGCCTGGGAAGAAAATAGGCAAGGAGAAATTCATGCCCTTCTTGAACAAACTATTGGATTTCACAGACAGCCTCTCCCCGTATTTTGTCTGTTGGATCATGGTTTAACTGTAATATGGTTGGATAGAGTTCATAGAGTGGTAGAAATAATTTGAGAAGAGTTTTTTGATAGCTCATTTTGGTCTGCAAATTCTTCATCATTTATTGACCAACATCCTTTCTTAAGGACATTAAGAAATCACTTCCATTGTTCATATATTATTAATGCTTTGATAGAGCATTTACATTTACTGGGTTTTACGTGCTCTAACATCAGAGAAATTACCATACTATTTTGTTAAAGAGCTAACAGTTTTGGTCTGCAAATCTTTAAAATAACATCCCAGCTAAGCATAATGCAACGAAAGTCAACTTACTTTGTCAAAACCTGTAGAGATCTGGAACAACTTTAATCCTTCAGCACATTTTCTTTTCTAAATTGTTTCCAATTCAAAGCTAACTTGATAACATTTTCAGTCAGATGTATGTTTTAATAAGCAGGACAAGCATTTCAATTAGTGTCTGAAAATTTTACAATTTAGTGCAGGAAAATACAAGTCAATTAAACTTTTCAACAATCAAGAAGGGAATTGTAGGATAAACCCAAATAGTCTCCTAGACTAACAATGGGCTAAAAATCTTTTTTTATTCATGTATAACCATTTCTGTATTAACAAGTCGCTGTACTGTATAAGTGTTAAGTTAATTTCAATAAATATTATTTTAATCCGCAAGTACCAGGCAACTGGCACAAGGATGTTTCCAGACTAAACAGCAAAAGGTTGAAATGATCAATGAAAGTGCATACTACTTTCTACACCTGTACCTTTATACTACTTAATTTAAACTATTGTGCCGACTAACTACAAAATTTCACAAACTATTTTACTTTTTTTGGACAAGTAATCCAAAAATTTCATGCATGAGAAAAAAACTAAAATTTTGAAAATGGAATATCATTTTAATATTTTTCATTTTATAAAATTCTATATTTCAACAACCCAGTCACAGGTGGATCTTACTTTCATTTTTCTAACTGCAAAACGACCCATCTATGTGTCGTTTAAAAATTTTTCAACCATCGTTTTAAATAGATGGTATTTATTTCATTCAGCTAATATTTGCTATTTATAAAATTTTTATCAACTTTTGACTTCAAATTCACGTTGGATACCTCCTGAACTTCAGTTTAACCCATCACAGTATACAAGTTAAGTATCATCAAAAAAATTAATTTAATAGATCAATGAACATGTCCATTAGTCATAATTAATATTATTTGGATGTCAACAAAATTATTCTGCAAAACCACACTTATTTCAATATTTTTGATGCCCAGACACACAAGAGCAGCCTCATTTCTAGCCCATTTCCTCACCAAAATTCAAACCAGCAATTAAGATTTTATACCAGGTAAAGTTAATAAAAAGGGTCAATATGCAGTTTAAGCCTTTCACGGAAATTGAAAATTCCGTTTTAAAGAATCACTGAAGGAGCACATTTTAAAACATTTTACATGAATGACATTCTGCTTGCTGATGCGTTATTTTTGAGTTTTCAAGTTTGAAATTTTCGTGCTCCATAGCATTTTCTCAGTTGCGTGTTTGAGCTGTTAGAGTACGTTTGAATGGATTAGAAAAGTATGTTTGGGTACTTTGTAATTTATTACTAGCCAACTCTGCGGAGCCTGAATGCACTTCTAGAATTTTTTAGTTAATAACACAATAAAGGTTATCACCCAAAAATATTATCAAGACTGGGGTAGTAAATACTAAAATCGATTTGCAGTTGACATCAGTTTCAATATGGCGTCCATGATAGAAGGTGTTTGCGGCAGGTGTTCGGAACCGTAGGAGTGAATACCCTAGATTCAAGTATTCACTAAACCAGTCCTGCTAATATTTATGGGAGATATCTTTTATTATGTTATAAACTAAAAGATCCTAGAAGTGTGTTCAGGCTCTGAGGGGTCAGCTAATAATAAATTACAAAGAACCCAAACGTACTCTTAACAGCTCAAGCGCGCAACACAACTGCTATGGATCACGAAAATTAAAAACTTGAATAACTCAAAAATAACGCATAAGCAAGCAGAATGTCATTCATGTAAAACATTTTTAAACGTGTTACTTTAGTGATTCTTTGGAACGGAATTTTTCATTTCCGTGAAAGGCGTTAACTGCATTATGAACATAAAAAGTTACAGTGATCATAAAAAGATAACACATCACAAAACACACAGCTAATTTCATTTCAGCTTCCAAGATTTCAGCTTGAGAGACCTACCATTTTCATCTCGGAGCACTGATTCCCTGAGATACAGTAGCTCCTGTATTCCCATAGCTGCTAAGGATAACACTTTTGACATACTACCTCGGTGCAAAAAATTTACTTACTGAAAAGCTAATGAAAAACATAACCTTAGCATTGTAAGCTATGAAGTACCTAACACAAATGCCTAAACAAGTTACAGGCAACGTGGTTTTAGAGATACATCGAGTTATAACCGCAATTAAAAAAAACACAAATCCCAGAAAAATGATATGAATTATAACATATATGAAACATGAAATAGAGATAACTAATATTTTACACACCTGCCCAGTAGGAGTCCCAGGCCACGTGATGTTATTCCACATTCAAAGCGTACACTGAGCACACAACATATAACACCGCGAAGTCTACCATAAAATTGAAGCTGTGCTACAGCATCGACACGGCGTAGAGCGGATACCGACTGTCTGACGCTATCCCGCACATTTTGCGGAAAATTATTAGTGCTGTTAACATTTGTTAACAAATTTACCTGAAAAATACAAATACAGGTTTTTTTTCATTCAAGGGACAAGTTTTATTTTGCCACTTGAGTATTTTGTTAAGTCACATCAGCTGAATGTTTTCTAGTTGTCAGGACTTCAACTGATAAATTAAATTTTCTTTGAGTTTAACCGTGACACCGTGGCCAAGTGATTGAGAGAGCGCCTTTCACGGGAAGGTGTAGGCAGTTTAAATCCCGTCAGTGCCACCCAGTGATTTCTCCCCGTTGAGAAAAGGGAGAACTCAGCCGCCACAATTCCCCACTCTACCCAGGTGTCGAAATGGGTACCGGCTTGACCGGGAGTAACCGTCATTGCGTCCTGGTGTTAGTTATAAGGCATCTGAAAAACCAATGCACAAGATGATATGTATCCGGCTTTATTGATTGGAATAAAGCATTGCCATTATTTTTCAGGCACTGCAACTGATTGGCCGTTTTTCATAATCGTCATTTTCTTTCAAATTTAGAATGCCTCAAAGCGATTTTTAACCTACTATCGACCAACGTCTTTTATGAAGTAAATTAATAAATAACATTTTTTTATATTCTAAATGCTTCGATGAAAACTTTACACCCCATTGGACTTAATGAATGATCATAAAGGAAAATTACCGTAATATTTCGTTCAAAAGCAGAACAATTTGAACGTCACTGGGTAAAACCAACTGTTTTCTGTGCTGTTTTGGATCAGGAGTGTAATTTGAATATTACCGAGGCTATGAAAATTTTTCTAGTACTTGCCTGGAGTAAGAGGCAGAGACTAGAATGAGCCAGTCAAATAGAATGGACTGCAATGACCTACCATGCCTGGGGATGATGTTTTGACGCACTGGTATCCCAGTGATGCCGTCCAATGGTAGCTTGTGACAAGGATTGGTGAATCCTGAGTAGTTTATTGGACAAGTCTGGCACACAGGCGCTGAATATTGCCTGGCGTGAATATTGTACAGGGAATTGAAGGCAGTGACAAAGGTGCCGACACTATCGGTCCTCGACTTCGAGTTTAAAAAAGGTTTGTTGATCAATTTTGTTCCTTCGCACACGTTCCTATTCATGGATTATACTAGAAATTTACACTCATTTCCCTCCAATAGCCTTCCACTCGAAATCAATACATTCGGAACACTCAATACTTAGAAAAAGCTTTACTCCATTCAATCAAGCTAATATATATCAACTGTACATTGGTATATCAAATGCCTCTTAACTAACACCAAGACGCCATGACGGTTACCCCCGGTCAAGCCGGTACCCATTTCAGACACCTGGGTAGAGTGGGGAATTGTGGCTGAGTTCTCCCTTTTCCCAATAGGTAAAATCGCCGCCCAGCGCCGGGATTCGAACCCTCGAAACCTTTAGGGAAGGGTACGTTCTTAACAACTCGGCTACGGTGACCACCTTCAAAAAACCTACACTGAATGGTGTATTACCACAGATGGGAAACACAGTCTTTCCAGCCCCTTTTTTAACACTGTACTGCAATAATACGAAAATAAAACTAAGCTATTTTGACATTCTTTCGTATTTTACGGCGGAGCATTTTTGGATTTCTTTTTAAAAGGAAAAGACAAAAAGAAGAGCTGTATATTTCAAGTCAAGTTGATACAAAAACATCAGCATTTGTTTTTAAGATGCAACGCAAAGATCCTTGGTTGGTAAACGAACATGGGCGTCATTAGAGCTATGTCTATTTTTATTTGATCTTTGCATGAACGATACGCCGGGAGAAAAACATTTATATGTATTCCCATGGTTAACTTTTGAATTTGATGATGCTTACATTATTTACAAATACGAAAACGGTATACATAGAAGAGAATTTTGAGATAATAGACTTTCAGTCAGTTGAAGCTTCCCTATCCGCCACGAAGGCGATCCAAAAAGAGGAAAGAGGAAAGTACCATTTAGTATGGAGTAAAGGGAACGCTGAATCTATGCAGAAAGGGCATAGAACCAGTAAGTTGAGAAAGAAGATTATGAAAAAAGATCAAAGCTGAAGAAGAAAGTAGTGAGTGCTGAAGAACATGACAGCAGTGAACCAAAAAATGGTGGCCATTAACATAACATAAACATTTTATTTCAACAAATAGAAGGCCTACCTAACTCCCAGCTCGAGCCCTCACATTTTCCCCCTGGGTGTGCTAATTCCCATACATACAATAGTTGTGTCCCCCTGAGGGGATACCAGACTGGCAAAAAAATTATTAATTAGTACCCTACCCTACCATTTTCTTTCAGTATCAGAGATACGAAACTAGCAATAAATATGTATTGGCACCCTACCATTTTCTTCCAGTACCAGGGGCTGGCAAAAAACGAAGAGGTAATCTCACATGAACCTTCTAATTATGGTGTCTCAGACACCAGTAGCTGGAGAACAGGAGCCAGAAGGCAACAACTTAACGCATTTAAAACACGCTGCTGCGCAAGGATTGTAACAGAAACAAACAACTCTGTCAATAAAATGTACAAAAGGGCACAGCAAGCCTCAGAGAGGGGAGCAAAAGTTGGTCGCTACGCAGGTTAAAATGCCATACAATGACAACGTGAACGCATGAAGTCAAAACTACGAAACGGAAAAACGCTTCGAAATCAGCACTTTGAACACACTTTAAAATAGGCCTGAACATTGCGCTGGTGAACTGTTTAGTTGACCAACACAGGGGAAAAATTGGCAGCAGACACGCATAGTAATATCTATTTCAGACACGAAGGAACCTGCAGTAAGGCTAAGTACAAATCCATTTACATAAATTACAAAGGTCAACCACTGGCGCCAATAAGGGCGGCCATGATGCCACAAGTCGCCAATAAGGGCAGCCAAGATGCCACAAGTCGCCAATAAGGGCAGCCAAGATGCCACAAGTCGCCAATAAGGGCGGCCATGATGCCACAAGTCGCCAATAAGGGCGGCCATGATGCCCCAAGTCGCCAATAAGGGCGGCCAAGATAACCCAAGTCGCCAATAAG
>JACJUY010011370.1:0-25693 GCA_014220935.1 Platorchestia sp. MABIK
AGAAAGCAAACCAAATGAAATCAGAATTGTACTTACAGCTTCTCAAAGATTATCTCGTTCACAACTGCTGATAAGTTAGTTCTCTTGACAAAATGGTTGTGTGCAGCACATAATTGTAGCATACTCACAACTCACTCCTAAAATGTTGCACTCCATTTCGATATCGCGCAGTAGATTCTTGAAAGCTAGCTATTAAGGCATTCATTAGAAATTAACGTTTCTGATTTCGACTCTTTAGCTCTAGTTTCGCACTCTCTATATTTAACTTCACATAACATGTTGCAGTTACGCTTAACATGCACGTCCTGCTTACAATGCAAAGCGTACATCATACATGATAAGAAAGGTGAGACAAAAAACTTCGTTTCCCCTGCGAACGGGACCAAAACTTTGCACCATTCACCTCACCCACAGCAGAAGGTCTCGCTAAAGTTCTTGCTGATCATCCTTCCTGAGATCTTCTCGAGGGTCCACCATTTAAGGTACAAAATCGTCTTAAGTATAATAAGCAGTCTCACGTGAGGCCAGGTTTTTTAACTTTTCTCCCCACACCAACTTTGAGCAGAAGTTCCGAACCGAGAGAGGGGATGTGAGAGTGTTTCTACTCTTAGTCCTTGAATCTAATTAACAACAAGTTTGCTTAATACTCGCGGGCTGACAGCCCTTTAGGCAAGGGGACACTTTCTTACCTTCGCATTCAACAGGGTCGAACACGAGCTTCTAAAAGATGATAATATATATCTTTCAAAATATTAATCTATGGAAAAACAAAAAAATTGATACGGCACTGGATTATCACTGTAAGCATTTGAAAAAACTTTAACACGTTTATGCAAGGGTACAAATGTGTGCATAAAGTAAAATGCTCATTTACCTACCGGTATAAAAGCACAACATTCAAATGATTTTAAAAAATTTCCATAATAGATTGCCGCCCACGAAATGAAATATGATATTGTATTCTGCACATTCGGAAAGGATAGAAAAATTTGAGCATAAAGGTCTATTCTTCAGTAGTGCTACTTACAACCTGACCGAAACAACCGTAGCAGCCATGTGAACGAAGTCAACGTGTTAAATTTTTTACTGCTTGTCTAGTACGAGGGAGAATGATACTTGCACAATGTTTAAGTTAAGTTTTGCTTAAAGATGAGTGATAAATCGAGTACATACTCACAATCAATTTTACCCGAATTTGAGCATGTCAGCTGGGTTTCATTTTTCCCAATTCCTCGTATTACAGTGCATATATGTTTCATTCCTTAATAACAGACTTAACAGACTTGTTATGTTAACAGACTTAAATGCTAGTACTTTTTAAACCGCTAAATGGGAACACAGACTTATCAGCTAGGGCTTTTTTAACAGCTTAATGTAAATATAGACTAAATAACTAGTACCACTTTTACAGATTAATATGAATACAGACTTTAGATTAATTAAATGAACCTTATGTTTTTTCATGTTCATTTGTGTTCCCTGATGTTCTAGTACCTGCAATTCAGCGTTGAATTCCAACGGTGAAGTCTCAGTAATATCACGTGCTTATCCGAGTCTGCTACTGCGGGAGTTGAAAACTTAAAACATTAGGAAGTACAAATATAAGTCTCCGGTGAACAATTTTCTTGAATACTTTAGTCATGTCGTTGTAAGTAAAATCTGTTCACAATGACAAGACAAAGCAATTCGAGTATATTGTTTACCGCAGACTTGTATTTTCCGCTTCCTTATGTTTTATGTTTTCAAATGAATTACTCGTAAATAAAGAAACGGTATTTAATATCATTTCGTTATTTACAAGTAATTTATAATTAATATTCCCTTAAATCTGAAGGGGTGTAAGCCATTGAAATTATCGAAATATGAAATTCATCTTGTACTTTTTGGATGTCTGAGGTTTTGATTTATTTGTTTCAAGTTCACATTGGACACCATGTTTTCGAAACAACAACTGCTGCATGTGTCTCAGATTGTAGAATTGCGAGCCCGACTCGGCGTATTAAAGACATGAACCAGTATTTTGATGGAAACAACTTCTGGATGCTCTTGATGTCAAAGTAGATCTGTATAGAGTTTGAAAGAATATTCAACTTTATTTCAGTTTCGTCATTTTCTGTAGTTCGTTCTCCCGAATGGACGGTTTATAACAGGTTAACGAAAATGTTTGAAGATATCCCAGTGATGAGTAATTTTTGTATAGGAAAACCCTACATATTGACTCGTTTCGCGAACACTTCAATAATTGAACAGATTAGAATTAAGAGTTTCGTGAGTACTCGTTGATATTCAAGGGAAAAATTCACGTTTAAGAAACGAACATTGCTTTTTGTTTATGGATTTCTAGAACCTCATTATCATACATATTTTCATAATACGAGTTGGACAATTAGAGCACAAGTCCCGAGGGATTGAGCGTTCCATTAGTGTAACGAACCTGGTAGGAGTTGTGAATGTTATATTGAGCTTGATTTAATCACGTGGCAGGTAACACCAAAGCTCTCCCCTTTCTTCTTCAGGTGCTGATGTCTGCACGAACTTCTTTAGATTATTCCAATTAAAGGACCATAAGTTCATTGCGACGTCCTAAGCATTAGTCCCACTTCGTGTTAGTTACTTCACGCGCAATTAAAGTCACTCCGTATTGTTCAGTTGGGCATCAAAGGGAGGTGCAATTTTCAGAAGCAAGTTATGGCTTAATGAATGCTATAATAAAACATTCTTATGCCTAGGGTTAATGACGGCTGATCACACGCGCAATCTTGTTTGTGCATACGCTTTGATAATACGGTGATTCATTGAAATAATTGTGGAATTTTTTCGTTTAGTCGAAATAATTTTGTAAAGTCAGAACACCATTAACTAATTGATGCAAAGTATTTTTCTTCTATATGCTGTAATTATTTTCATCAGTTATTCCAAATGACGTTCATCAAACGTTTCAGCTGTTGAGTTTCTTTCAAACGTCAACTTTCTACATCATTAACGTGAATCGTCAGACTTACTCCAATATCTTGCAAAGGATCTGTAACTAAACATGAAAAATTTATAACAAATGTTTTTACATTAAAATTCTAGGTTATCTGTTTTATACTAGCAAAGTAAAACCAAACACTAGTATTTTGTAAGCGTAACCATCCATAATTGATTCACTGTCATCGTTTGCTGAATAATACTGCCACTTTAAATTGTTATCGATATTTCAATAATTTATTATAGCTTGATTTTTTCTAGTAAATTTTTGGATTGAGTGGTATATACAGCGAATCACATGTAATTAGTTCGTTCTAAATACTAGTAAATACAGAGTACAATTCTATTTATTTGATGTGAAAAGTTTAAGCCAAAAAACTAGGTCTAATTGAATTATTGTCCGTCACTCGTTGAAAGCAAAATTTGAGGTTAGGTCCATAACACAGATACACAATTCAACCCATCAGTATTTGTGCACGAGAACTTTATGGTAAGTGATCTGAAAACACTTCCACAAGCTGTTTAAAAAGAGTTAATGACTCGCGTGCCTGTTCGAACTGTAGAAAATTAGCTGCTAAAAATGAGTGTTATTCCCCTTTTATCGCACAAAAGCAATTACCACATAGAGAATACATACGAAAAAGTTTAAAGAAATTTTTTATGACCTCATTTGCTGGCGGGGTTTCCTATGTGAAATCTATGGATCCACGATCCGACACGTTTGGGTTGCTCTACTTGATTTAATAATAATAATAATAAAAGAGTGGTGGATTGTTAGTAAGATCATACTTCCCATCTGACTCTGTAGCTTAAAAGATATCCTCTAATTCCTGTCTGTCGTAGTACCTCATTTGTTCATGTAAATCAAAATAAACGCTTCCTGTTGAGTAAATAATTCAATCGTTAGTGGAGTTGGAAGAGCATACATTAGGCGATAATGCTAAATAATGAGTTTTGTGCTCAAAAAAGAAAATTAAACAATCTATTGATCAAAATTCGAGTTTGGTTCTCCGTGATCTTCATCTGAAATCTAATGGCTGAAGAATTCTGAAGGGGGCAAAAATTCGGCTTAATGATTTATATTGAAAATTACAGAAAAGTCACGAGACGTACGAGGTCACTGAGTACATCTCACTGACACTGATCTATTATTGATTGAGTTAAGACGATCTTGTCAGCGTTGAAATTAGATTAATTTATTTGGACAAATATTGGACACTTTTGATACGCAAGCGTCCCTCCAAGTTTCTCATGTGCAAGTTTCTCATCGCTCGTTGTTCTTGAGATTTCCATTCGAAATGAAATGTAAAATCAATTTACCGTATGAATTTCGCTGAACTCATTTAAGCGAAATATATTGAGTAGCAGCTTTGATTTATGCAAACTGAAAAATGTGAAATATTCATTAGAGAACAGAAGCTTTTAGATAAACTATTTTATTATATCCCAACCCTAACGCGGATGAGAACCGTCGTAATGGTTCTTCTCAGCACGAAAAAAATTAAATTGTTTGTTTCAGGAAACCATAAGTATTTTATATCGTAAAGTCCATGAAACTTACAACATGCGATACACTAGTCGAAATAGTCAATCGTAAATCGTGTATATACTAGACTGTTCGAATGAAACATTGCTTACTCCATACCAGTGTCGAATTTTTGTTTGTATTTTCAGCGCAGGGGTGTGAAGGTTAATAATTCATTATTGGAAATTTTTAGGAAGTGCTGGACCGAGAACTTGAAACGTTTTTGTTTAGTATTTCTATCAGGCGATCATTCTGCTGCAGTAAATCAGTATCATAAGTTACCAAAGGAAAATGAGGTCTCACTTCTGCATATAAAAATAGTCTTTATCGTCATGAGTATTGTTAGTTTCATTAAACGTACTTCAATCATTTTCCCACGGTTTCCATCATGTAACACAATCACTCACCATACCACAACACGCGTAGAATCAAAATTTCTATCAAACTTCACGTAAATTTCTTAATTTGTTTATTCTGATTCACATACAATCACTCATCATTCCACAACACGCGCAATGAGAAAATTCGCCTCAAACTTCATGTAAATTTCCTGGTTTGTTTTTTCCGATTCAAACAAAATCACTCATCATTCCACAACACGCGCAGTGAGAAAATTCGCTTCTATCTTCTCGTAAAATTATTTATATGTTTTTCCCATTCAGAGTCTGACGCCAGTGCAAAAGCCGTCCACTCGAGCACTCAGCTTACACGCCTCTAGAAAGGCTAGGCCTGGCAATGCCGTGTCTGGACGGAGATGATTCATGTCGCTTCGTGAGCTCTGACACAAAGCGCCAATATTCATGAGCTCTTCTACGTCATTGCCCAAGACCATTGGATGACCTGCTCTTGCACTTGGCACATTTTCTGAATCATGTCTCCCAAAACACTGAACAGACTATGCCTATCTGCAAACAAATTAATTCAGTGATCTTTCCCACACAACAATGCCAAGCTTCTTTGAAATTGTAACTGTATAATAATTTACTGAATCCAAAAGGTGGAAAAGGTCCTTGTATGCATTCAATGGTTGAACATTTAGTGCAATGAGACCATGCAGCTGTAATCTTATACATTACATCACAAAATATTGTGAATAGAGACGTTCTATAAAATTATTGGGTAAATATCTCTGCAGTAAACAACCTTGTACACTTACAATATCATTGCGAGTTTTAACATCAGAGAAAGAACTTGATACACAAAGCTATGAGATTTTAAGCAAAAACTGCGTGCTGGTAGGTTTTTTCACGAATAATTTTTTGCCAACCCTTTACTTTAAAAGATACGATTGGAATTTCTGTTTTTATGAAAGTTAAAAAAAAATTCAAGCAAGTTTGAAGAATGACAATTGATTGTTTTCTAGTCTCGGATTTGGATTTCAAGGTAGTCGTTATTTTAGGCATATGTCTTGATTTAAGCTATCGGGAGTGGGACATGACATATAAAATAAAATTCATTGTATGGCGATCTGCTTATGAATCACAAATCATTGTGTTTGAGTTGACCATTATCATTACAGTGTCAAATGCAACTTTTGAATTGATAAACACCGTCAAGTGAATCAATACGAGCTATCGATTAGATTTATTGGTACAGAATTTTTTACATTATTTCGCTCATGCAAAATTTGAGGCTTTATACTTTCTAAATTAAACTTTATCGCTTTGATTTAAATAACGTGTTGTCCGATATTTTAGCTTATGCTACAAAATGATTACCAAAAATTCCACCATCGATAAAACGTTATTCGAATTCAACAAAACTCTCGTCATTAATTTTGTTAAATCTCGTTTTCCGTTAGAAATTAACATCGCTTTTCGCAGTGAGTTTTTGTCCAGAACTTATGAGCAATTATTTTGGTTAAATTTTATTTTTCAACAGGTACAATATCTCCTCCAGTCAACTGAAAATTTAGAAGAAAAATTCTTTCTTGGTTCTGAAGTTAATGTCCTCAAGAGCACACATGCGGTCGTTTTTTTTTTCTAGGTAAGGGGACAAATTAGAAGCGTTCAGGGCCAATGATTCAACCATTTCAAACAAATGAGCTCATTTCCACACAAGAAAAAGCACATCGATATTCTAGGCTTAAATACTTTTGATCTTAGCCCTTACTTTTTAAACAACATTTTTTTTCCGTGTTCCTCTACATCTAAAATTAATTTTCTCTCGTTCACATTCCCTAGTTGCTCCCTTTGAGATACAAACAATGATGTATTCGTTTAGGAAATTAAATCATTGTATAATCAAAAACTCCATTCTATTCCAAACAGTATTTTCAATCTTGTGATCATTGGATGAGAGAGGCGGTATCGGCTGAATCCGAACCAGCCTTCACGTTTGACAATGCGGGCTTGTGCGTGAAATTTCTTCGTTCCCGAGTTTGTAATGAATAAATTTCCATGGCAAATCACAAGTGTGGAGAGTGTTGTGAATCGAATCCTGGAAATCAGGTCACCATTTCCTGTAATGAAAACGTTCCCAATGGAGTAAAAATGCTTTTATCTTCCAGAACACGTCACTGAGATTGGCAGGTTGTAATCTGTTTTGAAGACAGGAGAAGAGTGCTTGGAAAATTATAAGAACAATTTATTCGCTGTACAAAACAGGTTTCGAATTTTCTTATTTGGTAACTTGGTGTCGAAGGGTCCGAAGAACATCTCATTCGAAGTTTTCAAAAAATGATCTTCCGCTGCAAGCTTCTGTTGACTAATTAAGCTTTGATTCCATCTCGTAAGCGGCTTAGCGTTCAAAAATCCACTATTATTTATAAAATTTTATTTACATGCATCGCTGAGTACGTCAACTATTTAATAAAATAAGTGATGAACGATCTGAAGGGAACGTACCTTTTCAACTTTCAAAAAATGTTCAATAGAAAATATATTAACGCACGAGTTCTAGTGAATTCGCCCTTACAGAAGTTTATGCGATTAACGAACCAACAAAATATGATTAAAAAAATTGAATTTCACGCTTGCGAAGAAAGCTGTTTTTAGCAAATAAAAACAAGTGGTGGCGAGTCAAGTATGCACGTGCCGTGAAAATTGCATTGAATAAGTGAAAACGTATTCTGCTCAAATAAGCCTGAGCGGTCAATGACGTGGATATGAGACATTACTGGACTGATTACGAAAACCACCATAACAATGGCGAAAACAAGTGAGATCGAATCGATATTATAAATTCAGCCTACAGCGAATAACAGATCTGCTAGGCTTCAGCCAAAGTAATGACCTAACGAATACTCAATCCAATACGTGCAGCCATTGATTATTGTGTCGCTGGCCAGCAGTGGTCAGTCACAGCTGTTTTTTATCGGCATGCTTATCGAAAATTATTTGAACTATTTCGTGCGCGCATGATTCAAATAAAATAGACGCTGTTCAAAAGCTGTTTCGACTTTTTATTCTGAGGAGCGCACTGTTGAAAATTTCAACATTTTTGAAGTTGTGTTTCGCACATGCTCATTGCTTTAAAATCATTGTTATTCGAACTTGTAAAATACAATATTTCATTAATTTCAAAAATAATAGCCATTCAAGAACCATTACTAGAACTACGTTGAATTGATTCTCAGTCTCAGATTAAATTTCACTACCCATGTAATCAAACTCATCTATCTCGGTCAGTACTGCTGGTCAGTTCAATTTAAATCAGCCGTGGCGAAAAAGATGCCCTGTCGCAAAAGTTGGACTGAGCAACGCAGCAAAATAGATTGCAGTCTTTTGATGATGGCTTTGAAGCTCCGTTAGATCATAAAGAGATGTTATTACACGTTCGGTGTACTACATGTGGAAAAGCTGTGAAGATGCTTTCCATCACAATCGTACGTAAATCGCACTATTTCATTCGCACAATTCGTAATCATTGCAAAAAAAATTTAGAAAAGTTAATCGAAGTACTTTCAACATTTGTTCCCACTGTAATGTGACATGAAGGACAGATTCTCAATGACAGGACATTTAATCTTATTTGGGTTTTTTGAACACTAACTTTGTTATTTCTACTGTGAGGGAGGAAATAATATTGCCCTCACGATACGCACATATGTTTATATATAGCGTAAATAGTAATACCGTGATGGTGGGACTGCGTACATCATGATGTGACACATCTAAGTTTTTTTAATGCTGTGATGGAGCATGTTGGAGTGCCGAAAAATAAGTGGAACATAAAATGTGTTGGTCAATTTCAAAATGATATTTATTAAGTGAAATTTATTGATGTGTGAGTGATTTAGGTGACTGAGCGGAAAAATGCATTGCATGCTAACTTCTGCCACTTACAGAAATTGAAGACTTCGCGTCAAACTTATCAATACTCACACCTACCTAATGGCATGGTTAATAAGCAACATTGCAGATTCAAGGTATCTGAAAATTCCTGGATAATTTTTTAGCTTCCACTTAATATAGGTAAAGTTGCAAGATGGTGGGAAATCTTTAGGAGTCGCTGGCTTCGCATTTTTGGGAGATGCTGTTGGAATGCAATGGCTGTTGATGAAACCGGTGCGTGCAAGCTGAAAATTCGAAAATAATTGCTTCCTGAGCTCAAAAATATGAACGTAGAGAACCTAGTTCCAACAAAATGAAACTTCAACTCCTTCAACGAGAGAGTTAATAGCTATGTTGGGAACAATTTTGGGCACCGATTTTAACGTGTCATGCCTACCTCAATTTCAAGATTTGAATGCGTATTGTTTCTGTCTCTCGAGATATTCATGGAAAAAGTTCAAATAAGCCAATCCATATCGTACATGAAATCAGCGAAACATCTTTCAATAAGTCATCAGCTTAGCTCCAGAGGTGTTGAGTAAAGTAGTGAATAATTCTAACATCCCTCAGTTGCCCCTTGTGCCACATATGAACCTATCAATTCTAATGCTCGTAATTTCATTTCTTAAGGAATTCGCACCCAGATGTATTTTCTGAAGTTCTTTATAGAGTGACTGCTGCTTTTCTCTCTTGATGTTAGTGCATGCTGGTCAGGCGCCTGTATCAGTCTTAAATTGGTGGTTGTGATTGCAGCTATATGATTGAATAATTCCCACGGTTAAGGGTTAAAAGAGTACGTGTTCGTTTGAACAATAGCGGCGATCATCCGAAAATATTTTATCCCACGCTTAACAGAGTAATTGAGTTTCACACTTTCCTGTATCTTCTTAAATTACCCTAAGCTCTTCATGTTTCATAATTTTCTTGTTTGGGGTTTCGGATAAAGTGAGTTACATTTGGGCCTCCCATATGTGAAATGATGTATTATTATTCATTCAAATTCTCTGTTTGTGATTCTTAAAGCGTATCGAATTTGGAATAAGACATTGTTTTTTCGATGTGTGGGAAGCCATGATGAACGTTTCCACATCTCTGTATTGAAATTTCAGTTTGAAGCTAGATTTCTAATTTCTACTTCTCATTTCAGCGTTCTTTTCACAGTAAAGAAAATAATGAACCGCAGTGACTAATGTTATTTGAAGTTTGACATCCGCGTGAATAACAACGCATAGTAATTTATTTCGCTTAATGTCTCATTTTTTCATCGGGTGAGTTGCCTTTCTTTGCAAATAAAGAGAAGTTGCAAGGAGAAGTCAATTAATCTCTAAAGTCGTTTCATATCATTGGCGACGCGTGAAACAAAGAGCGCTGCAGCAACCGCTGCCAGCCGACAAATTACTGTGAGCTTATGACGCGTACGGCGTCAAGGCAGCATTCCTCTATTATAAGCGAAGTTTTTCTGTCCGTCATGAACAGTAAACATCACGATCGAAAATGAGCTCGAAATACATTTGGTGAATTGATGTGCCGTGCGTAAGTCTCACTTTAGGATGAGATTCTTTGTGAGGAAGGTTCAAAAGTGCCTTGTACAGAGTGCAAAATAATCTGAAGGCTGATGCAATGAGGCAATTAGATTTTTTTTTATGAAATCACTCCAAACATTAAAGTAGATGCAGCGATGATGCCTCGTGAGCAAAAAAAAACACTTAAAAAAATTTCAGTTTCCAACAAATTTTATCAAAACATTTTTGTTAGTGAACTTCACAGCGTTTCGTTTTACTTCATGGAATTGAGAGAAATGTCTATGTTCGGAGCAGTTCACGAGTAGCTCTGGTTATTTATCGAAGTGTTTACGACGCGAAATGCGAGTTCCGTCTCACAGGGCTGGGAGAAACTAATGTCCTGCAGTTGGATGCGTTTACGACTGATTTATTTTTAACTGACCCGTTTTCTTTGAAGGCAAGATTGACCTCATAATAGCAACGTGTGGATTTTATAAAAAAGGATTTTATTCGTCGTTCGATAGACGATCGTAGAGCAGGACAACGCACAGGAGCTAATATTGCTACAACTTACAAACCTTGCTAGAGACTAATCGGGTCAAATTATCATAAAAAAATTTTGCCCTGGTATGTGACGTCCCATTTGGTTAAAGTACACTGCATTGGAGTTAAATTTACGCGGTAATCTATGGAGAAACGCGTTCTCAATTGCAGAGTAAAATCATGTCTAGCTGGTAGACCTTAATTAAATTTTTCATTCAATTTTTCATTTCATCACCATATGTGGATTCACTGCCAACGATTGTAGTCAGCAACAAACTCCAAAAAACATTAAATTAAATTTGAACAATTGATAGCACACGTAAGTTATCGCTCGACATTTTTGGTGTGTTCTATTTTTCGACAGGCTGAAGATGAATGCGTTATTTGTCAAAATGATTTTACTTGATTTTCCCACTGGTTTCAGAACGCCAAATCGATTTAATTGTTTCTTCCATTGAAGCATTAATCTCTTTAGACAAATCATCTCTTATCCGTGAGCGTCAGAATGGTGCAAGGCACAGAATTTGGCGTGTATTTACCTCCTAGAAAATGTAAACAGTCAATTTTTCCAAATGTAATGCTTTAAAATGTATAAAATTATAATTTTCACAAGCGTGAGTACAACGCATTTTTTATTTCTGATATTTATATAGGAGGCTCCTCCACATATCTGAAATTTGGAAATTTGAAACCACAAGCAAAGGCAGCATCATGACGTGTACAACTGAATTAGTCAATTCACGCTGCGCGCACAAGTGAAATGCGAAAAATCAAAGAATATTAAATAAATTAAATAAAATTGCAGAGCAGAGATGATATAATGCCTTTTGGCGACCAACAGCGAATGTGGAAGTGACATCATTTGGATGAATGTAGAACCCCCAATCGAGGAACACCGTCGGCATCTTGCACAGATCAACGCAGTAATAAGACCCGTGCAGGGCAGTTCTGCGCAGTAACGTTCTCATGAGGGCAAAGTCGAGGTTGCGGTGTTACGGCGCAAAAATCCGTCGTTCTGCATAAAATATCTACTCATAAGCCTGCTTAAAGTCAAGTGGACATTTTTGATCAACCGCTGCATGAAACCGGCAGCGGCGCTGGGTGACGGCGGCCTACCTCAAACACGACGGTATTTTTTGATAAAGAAGTGTGGTTCCTCAGTGATGTTTGACGTACGTTTAAAAAAAATTAGATGCTCTTCGGAAACGTTTTCCACCAACGAATGTTAGTTAGAATGTTGTAAGCATTCTTTGAATGGCACCAAGAAAGGCACATCTTAAGCAGCGTAATGGAGTTTTCTAATCTGTTAGTGAGATTGAGCGAAAACCCTCATGCAAAGGCAACGTTGCATTATTGAATCTTGAATAAAGTCGTGCTACTTTTTAATTCTTTGCTGGCTCTCTAATATGGAATTTTCAGGCTGCAGATTAGATGATGAGCGGAAAAAATTTGAAAGTTATTTCCAAGGGATTTTATAAGACGATTTTGACAAGAGAAGTATTTCAACAGAGAAGTTCTTTGAAAAGCGAATATCAGTAAAAGCTATTTTCATGAGATTCATTTTCAATGCCCAGATGTAAAGTAAATTGATTAATTATGTTATCCCATGGGTAATACATTTCTCTCAACAACCATTTTTTCCCGAAATATTTTGAAAATAACATTTGAGGGAAATTTTTGTTTCCACGTCCAAAAAATGATTCTATGATTCTTTTTTTTTCGCACGTTCATCAAATTTTTAAGTGTCTTTGCCGTGGTGTGTACAAAATTGTTGAAATTCACAAATTAAGCTGAAGAAATGTTATTTATCGTATGAACTCCTCCAACCGTTCAAATCAAAAAAACATTTGTAAATCCAACACTTTTTAATGAATTCAAGTAAATTATACAAAATTATTTAACTTAAACAAATTTGCAAATTTATATGTGCACTGTATGAGTAGAGTGACTCATAGGTTCAAATAAACAGGCAGCGAAAGTTTCCACACAGCCCAAAGCTCCCCGCGTCCAAAACCCGATCTCATTTGTTCAACTGCGAAAACGAAGCAGCAAATATTGTGCGGTGTCAGCGGATATCTGTGTCAGCTCTTTGAGTTTCGACCAAGTCACCGAGCCAGGTTTTCTGCCATCAGATCTTGATAACGAGGGCTTCAACAAAACAGAAAGTAATCTGAAATGTGCGCCAAACTGGTTCATTTGAACTGTTGAGCACAAATGGAACACACGGGTTCACAAGCATAAATGACAAAAGATTAAAAAAATCACGAAAGATTTTTTAAGGTAAAATACCTTAATTACAGAAAGGAATTCCAATGATTTTATTTCGTGTTGATGAATAGTTTCTTCAATTTCTTTCATCCCCTGGAATAAATTTTAATTCAGACTGAAGTGAAAAATTGGTGCTCTGCAATGTCGTATCGTTGCTGTTGCAGAAGCTCGAGAGACCATTTCTAAGATTGACTCCGATTCCATGCAACCCAAAAGTCTCCAAGTTTGTGACTTTGTGTGGCAGTTTTCTGCGATATTGCTCATCTTCTATAAAAGCCGGTATAAATCGTAGCAGATGGTCACAAAAAGAATTTCTAGAATACGCTGAATGTTAGCGAATGGATTCTTTTACTCCTTTTTCATTAACGTTGCCAAGCGATATGAATACAAGTCCCAACACAAGCAAAATCTGTTCATAACGAAGGTTGGCAGAAAGAGGAATGCATTTATTTTATTGGACATACTGGAGTCCCCGCATAAGAACAGTTTATTTTTTCAAGTATGGAATAAAGTTTTGCAATGATGTACCTCCCTAAGTGAGGGACTACAATAGGCGCCAGACTCCGCTGAAATTCGTCAAAAAGTGCAAATATACAAATTTGCGACATATCATAGCCGATTCATGAGCGATTTCTCTATAGGTCTTTGTCATCTTCCCAACCTGTGTTTCTAAAGTTATACATTTCATCCCATTTATAAATCGTCGCAGTGTTGCTGCACTGTCGGAGAAATTTACAGCAAAACATCTGTGGCGTGGAGCGAGAGAAGTTGCGCAGCGTAGCAGACTAGACGTCCGTTGTTAGAGCAGTTCCCTGGTGCTGTGGCCTCGAGGGGCCATTTCAGGAAATGCTGCACTGATCTCCAATGAGTAGTCGGAACAGCGCCACCACGTCAGCGATCAACACTCAAGTATCGTTCAAAGAAATACAAGTACAGTCGAAGCATATTGCAGTTGACTGCTCATCCGAAAGTACTGTAGTTCATGGCAGCAACATCGACTGTGCACGCACGGGCTTTAATTTTTCAAGGCATATAAGAAAACGCTCTGGTTCCAAAAAAATAGTAATTAATTCTCTCCCACTCATTTTATAACAGAAATCACAGTTCGCTCTATAAATGTTGTATATAAGTGTAAAATTAACCTTAACTTCCCAGTTAATTGTATACTGAACATAACATTCGTTCTCTTCTAAATTAACCGCGCTACAACGATAAATCTTCACAATCTAAAATCAGTTAAAACCCCTCATACAATTTACAATTTTCTAAGATCATTGTTCAATAGGCGGGCAAGCAGTAAAATTTGGTAAACCTTAGCATTAATAAAAACTAAACAACAGCCCTCAAAAGAATTTTCTTAAGATGTGCAATGAAATAAGAGCTCCCACTATAAAAATCAACTATTGGATAAATTTAAAATTATCCACTGGTCTGGACAAAGATTTTGGGAAGATTGCGTTCTATTTTCTCGTTAAACTAAGCTGTAGTTATGCGTAGTTTTGATTGGTTGCTTCCGGAAAATATAACAAAGGATGGATAAAAACACAAATTGCCCACAAACATTTTTTCATAACCTGCAAAACCAAAAAGTTATCATTCTCAATATTTGCACTGATGACCACGCTTTTTCAAAACTGTTTTGATGCGATTTGACAAGCTGTTTGTCAATTTTTCACAGATATCATGATCAAAGGACCTCCACTCTTCTTCAATAATTAAGGCTTAAGGTGGCGCTAAATTAGTTGGCTTCTTCTTGTTCACTCGACTTTTGATGATCGACCAAAAATTTTCGATCGGATTCAGATCAGCCGAATTTTCCCGCCAAGGACCAAAAAATATCCACTCCATTGTCATCAAGGAACATTTTAACCACTCTTACTTTATGACAGGGAGCGCCATCATGTTGGTAAACCATCTCTTTGTCGGGATACTGACCAGCTATCATTGGAAAGAGATAATCTTTCAAGACTTTCAGGTTCCAGACCGAATTTATTGTTGTGTTTTTGGGAGAAATTGTCAGTGTTCCAATTCGCTTACCTGAAAAGCAACCCCAGACGTGAAGAGTAGCAGGATGCTTGATCGTTGGAACGACACACTCCTTGTTAAATCTCTCGTCTTTTCTTTGCTTCGTCGCGCGAGACTTTTCCCGATGGTGGCAAAAAGAGAAAAGGAGATTCATAAAAAAAAAATTACTTTGCCCCACTGTTCAGCAGTAGAGTTCTGGTAGTTCCAGTAAAGTTTGAACCGATCTTTGATGTTCTTCGACGTCAAAAGAGGTTTCTTATCAGTTCTCCTTGAAGCAAGTACACTGTCAAAGAGTCGACGTCGAACCGTTTGCTCTGAAGCATGAACGCCATCCCTCTCCTATTCTAGTGCAAGCTCTGAACTGCTGGCAGTCCTTTCCCGTAGCGAGTACCGCACCAAAGCCCTATCTTATCGAACCGACGACAATCTTTTCCTGCCCGGGGCTGTCTTTGCCACCATGAATTTTGTCTCGCCGAATTGTTTTATCAATCTGTTGACAGTTGACGTTGATGCAAGCTGCTTGGCAATAATTTCCTTTTTTGGTAGACCACTCTGATGGAGAAGAATGTTGGTTTTCCGAATTTCTTCTAAAATCACCATGGTTTTGAATCTGGTAAAGAAAACATTTTTAAAAATCTAAAAAACAAATAATTCTGCAAAATATGTGAAACGAAACATGCCACTCACCTAGTAAACGATTTTCTCATTAGTTTCAATGCCCGTATCAGCTTTTAAACCAGCACCAATAGTTTTTCCGTATTTTAGAAAAAAACGAATTAGTAAATTTTTAAGAAAATCCCCGTCATTTTTTTTTATCTCGCTTCAAAGTAATTTTGCTACACTGTTAACGATAAGGCATTAGTATATAATGAAATAAAGCCCTGAAGTAAAAAAACAGTATTTTCTCAAACTCATTGACTACACCTGTATGTTAAACTTTACTATGAAAAACATTTTCAAAACCCTGACGAACAGAAAAATACAAAGAGCAATCTTTTAGTCGAACACAGAAAATGTACAACTCCACGTTGTAAATTAACACTACGAATAAAAATGCTCTCCCTCATCCGAGTTAATTTTTACAAACGAAGTATAAACTCTCGCAAAGGAAACTTAAATGATCTTGAAAGAGAGTGTCCTGAAATATTTGATATGTGGAAGAAATTAGGTTTGCTACGTATCAATCAAAAAATGTTTTATCAAATTGAGCCAGTACGTGGTCGTTGCACCTACTTCTAGCCTACAAAACTTATACATCTATATAAAACCATGCATTTTCTAACATCAATCAAAGTAACAGCCAGCTAACAGAAAATAGCCTGAATGTATGTGCGTATGTAATTGCACTTATTGCTAAAATACATGCATTGATTGTCAAGAAATCGTCGACATATTCTTCAAATTCAAATTTCTATGACGAGACTATAGTTAATTACTAAGCAATGATCTGCTTCATAAACCTCGTATCTGTTTCGTAAACTTCGATCGTAACCACTTGTATGACTTCATTCATGAAAAATTGAATCTTGCTTGTGACAAAATCCTTTTTGTCTGTGACGAGTCAAATCTAAAATTGCATCGATCATTCATGCCAGTATTTCAGCTTGTTCACTTCTTCGATATTTTTCCTATTAAGGTTGAAAATGGAACAAACGTTTGAGCCATTAGAATATAGGTAAAGAAAAACAAACTAATTCGAATAAGAGAAAAAATGGCAGTGAGCAAAAATTTCATCAGCGTAATACGAAATTGGGGTTGCTAAAAAGTTCGCGATTTTAACAAAAGAATACTTCTATTCTTTTGTTAAAATCGTGAACTTTTTAGCAACCCCTATTTCGTATTACGCTGATGGAATTTTTGCGCGCTGCCATTTTTTCTCTTATTCGAATTAGTTTGTTTTTCTTTACCTATATTTTAATGGCTCAAACGTTTGTTCCATTTTCAACCTTAATAGGAAAAATTTCGAAGAAGTGAACAAGCTGAAATAATGGCAAGAATTATCGATGCAATTTTAGATTTGATTCGTCACAGACAAAATTGATTTTGTCATAAGCAAGATTCAATTTTTCATGAATGAAGTAGGAGGCAGTATTATTCTCGCAATCAGAAAAGAGCTCAAGGTTCTCGTTTCATCATTAACGAAATCGCTATGTTCTCTCATTCAAGGCCGATCGGAGTAGAGCACACAGCTACATTTCTGTACTTGTCAGAGTTCGGAAAACTTGTAGGCTGCTCTGTTTCTACGTTTACAGTCTTCAAAGAAATCCGAGGTATCAGTCCGCGCAGTAGCAGTCGGGTTGTCTTGGGATATGTTCAGCTCAGACTCTTTTTTTTCTCTTGATTCTGAGGTCTTCCAAATCACAGGAATTTTTCAGCGATTACGGAGACTTTCTCGATTCGACTGTATACTGAGTCATGGCAGCAGTGGCCTTCGAAGAAAATATGTAGATTGAAATTTAAACAACGGGTAAAGCCGTAATATTACCGAATCAATAATTGTAAAATTAAAATCGAAGCAGATTTAAAATGAATCAAATCTGAAGAAATAAAATGTTGAAATAAAATTACAGAGAAAAAACTGTCCCCGTAAAATTTTTCAACTGAAATACATTAACGTTCAAACAGACAACTATGTAGTCACTCCTCCGCTAAACGCAAGCTTCACTTCAGCCTGTGTCTGTCCAAACCAGTCTGAGGGTGTTGAAGACCTAAGCGCCGCCTCAATCTGCTGGTGTTAGTATGGCGGTTGTGGTTTTCCACAGCATGCTCTCTCCCAGTCGAACCATTTCCAGTAATCAGAATATGAAACTTACTAAATAATAGCATACATGGTTGAAGAAAATTTTACTCGCATAATCGTTCAACTCAGTAATTCTAAAATATGGTACATAACGTTAGGATATTTAGTTCTCTGTAGTGTCCTGGCTACGATTATCATCAGACCGCTCATCACGCTTAATTCCCCTCCATTGTTGTACACGTACCAGAACTTTACGTTCCTCATTTGTGTCAGTAGGTTGAAATGTTGAGCATATTTTGAGCAAAAAATCTTCATTTTTCGCTGACTTTTGATGAGATCCTTCGCTAAAACAGTTTTCTATTATAACAACACTTTTTGCTTTAGCATATTTTCCAATCTCACCGATCTTTGCATTCATGCAGTTGATAAGAGCTCGAACTTTTGCTGGCAACTCTGAAGAGCCGTCAGCTGGCTTGTTTGAGTCGTGGAGAAATCAAGCAGAGTGTAAATTTTACACGTTTTAAAACAACGCATATTTCAAGGACAATTTTCTGAGGAATAATTTCAGCACACAAACTTGTGCTGAGGAGATAAGAAGTTGCCTTCTACGAAATGGGAACCATTGTCATAAGTCCGTTCCTATGAGTGGACTTTTGATTAGGATGAAAGAAAGTATGGGATTTTTGTCAATGATTGATAATTACAGAAATTATTAAACAGATAAGGACAAAAATAATTTCAAGATTGTTGTTGTAGTTTTTTTGTCTGAAAAATAACAGCCTTTTTACTGCTTACTTCAACTTACAAACAAATTAATCAGCAGAAATGTAATGAAGTGCAAAACTTTAGCATTGATCGAAGGATAATACCAAAATATTTATTTATTTAAATCAGTTTTAGAGAAATTTTCCTTTTGTCGCAGATAAAACGAAAAATTCTACAGATAAAAAGAGCTGCCGTCTCAGTCCATAAATGAGCAGGATTGTAGTTCATAGCGTCACTCAACCAGTAGCTGGGTGGGACAGTGTGCACTACGGTTGTGGGCGTGGAGTGTTCACTGTGCGCAGAGCTCCGAGCCCACATTTTGCTGCAACTAATACTGCTGACGCCATGTACGGCACTGAACCAGCGCTGAACTTCACCTACTGCAGCGAACTGCGGCAAACCATTAGAGACATTACACCAATTCATAAATGGGATACAGCATTCAATCAAAGGCACACGATAGAAAAATTTCTAACAAATAATTACACTTGTATATAAAATACTGATAGTTAGTAAATAGCTGATTTGAGTATTATGCTTGACAGTAAGAAAGCATTCCAAAAAAGAATGAATCGATTCAGTTTACAAGGCATACCACGGGACGAACAATTTCAAGCAAAGTTTCATAGTCAGTATACTGTTTTCAGAATTCATTCCTACTCTCAGAATTCATTCCTACTCTCAGAATACATTATCCATCTTATAATACATTCCTATTGTAAGTGCAATTCCTACAAATTGTCATTAATCTGTTTTCGAATTGATATATCTCAAAAATACTGCCGG
This sequence comes from Platorchestia sp. MABIK, assembly GCA_014220935.1. Lineage (NCBI taxonomy): Eukaryota > Metazoa > Arthropoda > Malacostraca > Amphipoda > Talitridae > Platorchestia > Platorchestia sp. MABIK. Next base: position 19,399 of record JACJUY010011370.1, read on the forward strand.
CCACTTACACCTGAAAATGTTGTCTCTGAAGTGCAACCTACAATTATGAGTATCCGTAATCGTACATCGGAAAATCTCAGGGTTTTTCTTGGACAATAGTCTGGGCTAGGCATTATAGAAAGTTTTGCAACTAACCAAATTGAGGGATGGCCAAACGCGAATTAATGATGTGTCACCGGCGAAGTGAGACGTGCACGGTAGAGCAAAGACGTGATGGGACGAGCTGAGGCGTTGCATAGATGAACATCGCCGATGGCTGCGGTCGGACAGGGGACAACATCAAGGCGTTGGAGCAGATATCACGCTAGCAATCCGAAAACAAATCACCGGTGATACGTTCTCAAGTTTTCAATTGCTCGTCCATTCTGCGTTGGCGATTTGGTTTTTATAATGCTGGAAGAGCCTTTGAAAAAACACCAGTTTAAAGGATTGTGAGGGATACCAAGAAAGAGGAAAAAGGTAAGGACATTTTTCAAGTAACACAGCCTGTTATGCATGTCCAATGGTGAAGAAAACTCTTTTTTTTCGAGCCAAAACAAGCGAAGATCCTTCTATCTTCCTAGGACTAATTTTCACCACTGAAAGTTAGAAGGCCCACTGCTGCTTCGATTTATAAAAATACGGTCTACGTTCTCTAGGTTTTCCTGTGCGAATCCCGAGACTTCGTTGTAGCTTGCTCTCGTACGAGACATTGTTTTCAGAAAAGAACGATTTGGCCGTGCATTTTGGTGAAGGGTTGACTGATGACTGATGAAAGAAGATCTTCATTATTTAGCATAGTGTAGGGAAAGGAAATCACCTTAATAGGAATACTCCTCATAGCAGAGATAAGATTGAAATATTTAATTTCGTTCTAGAAATTACATTCAAGCATATTATTTTGGTAAAAAAAAACTATCGTCTATAAAACTCCGTCTAGACCATGAAGTAATGGATTATTAAACCATGAAGTTAGTTCATTGCAGCAGGGCTTACATCAATTGTGTAATGTCAAGGATTCACTCTGGCCTCTAATTATAGAATAAAAAAATATAAGTAGTTTTAGGAAGAAACTAATAGGATCACGTAGCAGAGTGAATTTATTTTTTGATGTGCCCTCGGTGTTTGAAGTGTCTGAAACTATGGTAAAAATAGCTTGGGCTCTTACGATCAGCGCAATAAGAATCATGAAATGAATAGTTATTTGAATTGTCTCAATGAAGAATATAAACATGCATCAGTTGTGTTGTACGATACAGTTGTGCTGTACGATTTACAAGCAGCATTGCAATCATAGTCAATTCTTGTAGGCTTATGGTATGCATGCCCGGTCGCATTGCAAGCCAGGGTTGTCAAACCACTTAAACAGAAATTGGGCATGTGAGCATTTCAAAAGTTCCTTACAGAAAAATGAATTTTTTCTTATCTGGTAACCTTGACGGCATCATAAGACTTATGTACCTCTGTTATTAACATGTATGTCTCAGAAGTCAAAGTTAATGGATGTATATTACTTCCGGATCTAACATCAGCAACTAAAAATAATACTGTATGAGCTATTTTCATAGTATTAGCAATTTCTTTGTTGAAGAATTTTGTATTGAAGCATGGAACTGTATTGTATTTTAGTATAGCATCGTTTAATTCAGATTACTCTCCAGCAATGTACGAGATTAATTTTGTTTCCTAACATGAATGAAAATTTCCCCGCAAATTAGTTACAAATCTATCGTCTTCCAATGGTTTCCATCTGGTAAAAAATTTTGAAAATTATTTTATTCACACTATTTAGCTTGATGTCCTCCTGAGTAGTGAAAATTGTAGCTCATTGTAGAGGGCTGTTTTCTCGAGCCTGATGAAATAGATTAAGTGAGCCGTAGAATCCAAGTTCAATCCCAGGGTAGCACATCCTGGTATCTTGTCAGTCCGTGCTACGTCAGAACGCCCTTCAGAGGTGTGTATGATGCTTTAAACTTGAAAGCGTGTGTGTCATGGAAGAGAAAAATATCATGTCACTTATTCTCAGTTGTGGTATTTCTGTTTGTTGTAGGTTACGTGAGGAACTGCTGCCGACGTTCTCTCTTCCTCTCTCTAGTACACTTACGATCATTATAGGACTACATTGAAATTATCTCGCCCCTAACCTCAAATAAACTTGAAGTTCAACAAATCAGTTATTAGTTACATTTATTTTGGCCTTGAGAGGCTAGTGGGGTGAAAGTGGCTGTAGACAAGATCAGATCTTGTTGCACTCATTTCTCAGCGGAGATACAAACAGGCTATCGCTTGGACTTTTGCTAGGTTCTCAGTCACTGCTCCTTCAATAATCAAATCCTCATTATAAGCAATTTCGCCTCAGTAAGGACGAGATGTTCGTAAGTTTGACAGCTAGGATTCTTGTCCTTCAACATGGAAGAGGCCCAACACGGTGTCCTATGGAATCATATTCTCAATCCTCACTTTAGTACAACGGTGGAGTTTCGCGTTTATTAACTTGGGTACATTTTAAATGACATCTGCATTCGAACGAGAAATCGCTGAAAAAAAGGAGTAGCTTATCCAGCTTCAAGGGTTGTTAACATTCTGACCAGCATTTCAAGTGCTCTTTTATTGGTCAAGTCGGCACTGCTGCGCTCATGCCAACAAATTTAAAATTATTTGTTTCAGAAACAATGCAAAATTTGTGATCACATAACAAAAAAATACCTTATTTTATCACATATCGCACGATTTACACTCGTAGAGCATAAGCTCATACCTCTCCCACCACAATACAAGCAGGTTTTCATTTTTTTCATCAACAAATTGAACTTCACATCGATTTTACATTGCTCAAATGTAGCATAACTTTGACCTTTCTGTGAAAAGATGCTTTACGTCATTACATCCTGTGTGATCCGCACTGCTTCTGTACATGCCAAGCACTGCCAGCACAATACAAACGTCTTCCACCACTTTTCAGATACAAATTGCTTTTCTTTTTGATTAAACATCCAATACGGCTATTGCACTTCCTACAACCCTCGTTGTACCTGCGTTTGCAACTCGTATGTTATTGGAAGTAAATAGAAACTGATACGGACCTCGGCTGTGAGGCATAAACCATCAGGATATAAGAAAAGCCTTTGATGCGCTCCTCGGAATACGTATTGATTGGCGTTATTTCGTGAAAACGATTCAATGGAGCAGCAGTTGAAGCGTTCAAGGCGCATGAATGATGAGCCCTAAATGCTTGGTCAGAATGCAGTGATGTTAACTGAGCTTATTGGAAGTCCTCGGACGCTGATGAACTACATGCCTTCCAGAAATTTGCCGAAGCGTTGCAAGACTGTAAGTTAGTTGTAGCCTCGAGTCCAAGATAGTAGAGATTGGTTTGAATGATCACTATTTGCGCTGCGTAAATCTTTCTTTTGCAGCCTTTTCTTTGTATCTCGTAGAGTCATTAGTTTAGTCGTTCCCATTTAAATTTTGGATTTAATATGGCAGTCACAATAAGCCAAATTTTGAATGTTCTATTTAGTCTGAACTTCTCCTCCCTCTAACTCTCAAACCACAAGTTTCCTAATTAGGGACGAAGGATTTTACATTTTATCATTCGAAGATCAATTGCCCATTTTGTAGGTCACCCTGTAGAGGAAGCTGCTCACATACTGCTGAAATATTTCGCTGCTGAAATATTTTTCACAGTTCGCTCGTAGATATATCGGTAGGTTCATCTTTCCGGCACCTCGAGGAATAAAGAAGCTTTACCTGAGTGCTCGTCTCGAGATAAAGCCAACGTCTACATCGAGCTAAACGTCAAATGTAAGATGTTGGTTGTGATTGTGCGCTCATTTTGAATCGAGACTGTTCGTTGGATCGTAGGTAAAACTTTTCATTGATTGTAGCTGTACGTCAGATTTTAGATGTTGTTGGTCGTGTTAAATCGATACTGTTCCTTGCATCGTAAGTAAATTTTGCATGAAGTACATTCACTCTAGTTTAATTTAACAGTATTAGAGAGCTTCCTTCCACCACTAGCCACAGCTGTAGAGACAGTGTTAGATTGAAAAGGAAGGATAGTAAGTTTGGATGAACATATTCACGCAATTTATAGTCGATTCACTCAATCATTTGCTTGCTTTCTATGTCAGATGCAATAAACAAGCAGGGAATGCATACGTTTATTGACTGAAAAAACTTATAAATTGGTTTTAAAGACGATTGCTAAAATTTTGGTTAAGGTTGAATTACCTTCAAATCCATAAATGAAGGAACGTCTAGGATTTTCTACAGCTTCAAAGCAGCGTTTGCGAAATTGTTTCCACAAGTGCTCAGTCGAGATAACACTCGAAAAAACAATTCACAAGCTAAAATTTTTTCCGGTCTTAGTAATTTGAATTCCAAGAATGAACACCTTGCTCCGAAGCGCTTGATTTGTGAACATACAAATTAAGTATAATACACTTTTCATATAGCTTAATTTATGACAGAGTAACCAATTGAAGGAATTTCTATTTGTGTGTTCCAGATAAAGGCACCTCGCACGACTTTTTTAGTCGATTGCAGTTATGGAGATAAACGAACAATACGATCGCAGTGAAGCTCAAATAACATTAGTCAGAACTCATTCAATGATACTCACAAAATTGGGCGGGGAATAATGAATTCTCACCGAATGGAATTGGCAAACTCAACGTCCCTCAGGAATAATTAAATTTGATCCATTGCTGAAATGAACCATTTTATTCCCGTTGAACATTTATCCGACATTCACTTGATCACTTGAGACAAATCTGTACGGGTGAATAACTTGTAAGTTGGCACTCTGAAACGCACAATTATTCTTATTATTTCGTTAACAATTTTCAAAGATATACATCATGATTCCTTACATCATGTTCTATTTACCCTTGACCGAATTCTACATCTTCTTCCCACATTTTCGATGAGTTCTCTGAAAACTTTCACCGTTCCCGAAGGACATGCTTTCAGTCCTCGAGGACTTCAAGAGTCTTATCACTGTTTGTTAAGAGCTTCGCTACAGCCTGCTTGGAACGTGCGGTCGAATGACAACCCGTCAGAGTTTGTCCCACTGCTTACTTATTCACAGCAAATGGGGACTGAGGGCTAACAATAGCATCGTCGTAGGGTCTAGCCTTGCAGACGGGCTTTGCGTTGCAGTGTGGCTTAGCATTGCATAAGAGGCAGCCTGGACTAGCTCGACGTAGTATCGCAATCGAGACCAGCACTACGCTTGGTTTTGACGCTATAGACTTGGTAATGACGAGCCCTGAATTGCAAGCGAGCCTTGTATTTCGACGAGTCTACAATAATTGTAGATAATCTCAGTTTTGTAATCAAGTCTATCATTCTGAACTTGCCTAGTATTGTAAACGACTCTAGCACTGTTAAAGTGCCTACCATAGAATAAAAACCTAGCATTGTGAATGTACCTAACATTGTAGACGAGGCTAGCATTGTAAATGAGCTTTGTATTGCAGAAGAGCTAAGCGTTGCTTGTTGTCCAAACATAACAGTAAAGCTTCGTCTCGACCTGGAAACTTTTTCTGTCTCGAGGGAAGCAAAACTCTCTCCGCTTGAAGACATGGCTCGAGAATTACTGTATTTTTGCTCGGTGATGTTTGAACCTCGCGCAGTTCCTCAGAACTATTAAAATGAAGTTATGAAAACACACACAATTGAGACCAAGCATCTCAAAATAGTATCATTTTCAAAAAGTTATTGGAGTGTCCTCTGCTCTCAAGGAAGGTTACTTACTCCAAAATGAAGGAAAAAATCTACTAAGTATATTTTTGATGAGTAAAGTTATCCGGCTTATGGTAAATCAGTTGTTACGTCCATTTTGCTAAATTGAATTTACATCACAACTCATTCGTTTTCTTTGCCTGAGCTTTTAGCCTATATTTCAATTAATGCTATGCCAACACTGGAAAATACTACAGAAGAAAACAGGAAACACGTATCTACAATATCAAGATTGTTGTACTTTCTCAGTGACGCAAAATTTAACAAAACGATATTTATCACATTTTAATAAGAGTTCTTTAAGAGCAGAACAAACGAGCACCGCATCGTACAAGATGCAGTATCTTCACATTTGTGAAACCTTTCTCCAAGTAATTAGAAACGAAATTCAATTTTCGGTTACAACTTCAAGTTAGACGTAAGTGTTGTTAAAAACAAAATATTATCGAACAACTCTAACAATTATAAATTATATAATTATAAGTAATTGGTCAGCTTTTCTTGACCTAAACCGAAATCGTGTGAAAATAGATTATATTACTTAAATGTTGGGGAGAGATTGCTTCCA
>JACJUY010011371.1:0-25693 GCA_014220935.1 Platorchestia sp. MABIK
GGAGGGGGAGGGGGGTCTTTCCAACTCCCGCCGCCGCCCCCTTTAGAATATCCAGACAAATGGTGCCTCGCGCTCTCAAGTTCAAAATTTCCTCATGAAACCAGAAAAAAAATGGTTTCTTGTTTTTTCTTCGATGTCGCAACGCCAGCCAATCTATAGCAGCGTTGCGAGACTTTTTGTCGAGCGGCAGGCACGTCGCGCGCGTGAAGTCGCCGTGAAACAACACGAAAGTTGAATATTTCTAATTTTCAACAGCAAAATACTGTACTGTCTAACTTGAATTTTATTCCAATAATAAATAAATATGGTTTAATCTCTGAGTACGAAAAAAACACCGTAGAGGACATTCACTCCATGAAAGTGACCTTCGACCTTTCAAGAATTCAACATTCAATTCGCATAAAATAAAATTTATGTATGATGTGCGTCAAGTTTTGACAGCATATTGTGTTTATAACGTCAATAGCTTGCATTGAGGAACGCTCTCTAATTTTATACGCAAGTTTGACGACGTTAAGTGGATTTAAAAGACTTGAAATCGGCGACTCATTTGAAGTCAAACGACATTGTAGAATTGAACGACCACTGAAACTCTCACCTGTATCATTATTAGACTAGTTAAAAACTTCTTAGCCACAACAACAAAGATGATTTCCAGAGAATGAATACAATGATTTTAGTATTGACTGTAGAATACGGGGAATTTATATACGAGGTGTGTTCCCACACAAGATACCCTGCACATAGAAACAGCAAGTCAAGAAGGAAGAGGAAGAAGAGACAAAGAGGAGATAGCAAAGGAAGAAAACAAAGAAGTAAAGTGTGCAAGTAAGACAGATGTCTCGAAGGCATATATGTACCGAAGGTAACCAGACAGTAACCTCCTCAAGTATATCTCTCATGTAATTTCTGAACGAAGTTCAACTGCATAGTTTTCAGAAAAGTCATTTCATTTTGAACGATATTCATAACTCTGCGTTGTAAAACAGTTCTCAACATAGTTCCTCAGAACTCCTAGTACACATAAATCAGGTAAATCCATCAAATATTTTATATTCACGAATTAACAACCGAAAACGAATGCATCATGGAATAAAATGATTCACCACGGCCACAACACACTACAGCGTGAAACGAAAATATACAAGTAGCAGTGAAATATTTAAGAGCCCAGTTAGAAAAGGCCCTGTCAAAGCACAACCGACCCAAGCCTCACGCGGAGACCATCCATTATTCCAGGAAGACAGGCTTATCGCTCGAAAAAAGCCCGCGATAATAAAGCTCGACGAACAGGAATGACCTGAATTGCAAAGAAGTGAGACCCACAAACCTGCAGCAGGGAACATTCAATCTCGACCAGGTCACCTGCCAACAATGAAGACGCTTTAAATCCGCGGTTAAATAACGGTAAAATGTGCAGTTCGCGCAGTTCCCCTTTGACATGCAGGACGCAGTTATCAGTGTGTGATAGTTCACGTATCAGAGCCTTGGCACCTATACATTTATATATCTATAGCGTAACGAAATGCGAGACCACGCGAGTAGTTTGCCAAACTTTCACTCGGGATTTGACGGATTAGATTATCTCATTACCGTTTGAAATACATTTCACACACATTAAAAGCGATACTTTTACCCCACGTAGGCAAGTGAAGCTCAAAAACTATATGAAAATAAGCGAATAATCGGTCACAGTTAACGGGATGTGCGCATACATGCACCACATAAGCATGATGCAGCGATGGAGATTTGGAAATCGTGATTCTGGCCAGAGATACTCTCAGCACGTCCGTCAAACTCACGACAGTGTTCACACTCGAGAGCTGGTGAGGAGTTATCAGAGCGATAGCACGAGGTCCTGGCCAAACAATGTCATCTAAATATCGAGTTACATCTCGGAGGTCCAAAGTCTATCGGCAATTGTTTGTTAACTGAAGAACTCTTCACAAGATCAGAGAGGATGATATTACACGACAGTGAAGGAAAGAAAGGAAAGAAAGAAAATAAGAGGCTGAATGATGACGATGAGAAAAGATTACGATAGAGATAAAAATTTTAAAATGAAGTCTGAGGCCTGCATTAGCAAAGAAATTAATCCATTATTTCCCATAACTATGAATTGCTAGTTCCTGCGTTTCAATATGTGAATTTCAATATTTATCCAGGTGCATCATAACCAGCTTTCACCGTATTTATTACACAGAGAATCATATCGAATGCGCCCCGTTCATCATAACCAGCTTTCACCGTATTACTACACAGAGAATCTTATCGAATACCCGTTCCTCGTACTCCAAACACAACATTGCAAAGCGCGCCCTGATCGTTTGCTCGATTGTGCGGCCATTGTTTGTCGTCGTGGCAACGCAAGCGACACTGAGCATCAAGAGCGCTAGAGCAGATCTCTCAACCAGGGGCAAATTTACCCCTGGTTGAGGTAAACTTCGGCCTTATGTACTTAATACATAAAGCGGAGGGGGTCAATGATGGAGGAAATGTTGAGAATGGCTGCACCAGACGATGGAGAGAGTTATCGCCCCATGCCCTCTAAGGGCACGGGAGCCCCGACGGCACGCGCAGACCGCGGCGCTGAAGGCCACATCGGCGGGCAGCGGTGACCGCCAAACTGCCCGACGCACTCACGATTTTGCAAACGCGCTCCAGTTGTCAGCGTAGTGAGAGACGTCGTTCTGTGTGTACACCGCAGGGTTCCCTTTCGTGTCAAACATGCCCTGCAATTTTGTACATGGCGTGCCCGCCGATGTGACACTTGAAAGGAACAGTCCACGATGTGTTCTTTTCGCTGGAGGGTTTCAGCGAAAAAATAGCCCCCTCGATAAAATGAGCGAAACTTATTACCTAATGGACAGGTAGACAAACTGGCTGGAAAGAGGAAAGTTTTAAATACATCACCCCTGTATTGATTGGCACTAGTCTTGAACCTACAGCAGGAGCTTCTGAAAAAAGCGTTTTCGAGATTTTTTTTATGAATGAATTTGGTCGACGAAAAGCTTTTTATTAGGAATGAATAAAAAGATAATAAAAAGAACCGCATAACATGATGTAGCTGGAGACATTTAATCTAACGTTACAAAATTAAAAGATTGATTTGCGCATATCTCTTGAAATAAAAAACTTGCTCAAGAAACTTTCAATTCTCAGAGTGACGTTCTAGAATCTGGACGGTTTTATGAATAGGCAATACAGCAACGAAGTACGTCACCCGTTTTCCTATATCAGCATCCAACAAAGAGGTCTGCCTATAAAGCGCCCTTCACTCCCATAAGAAATTCCAGAGAGTGCGCTATTTTGGGCCAGTCGAGGTTCTAAAATTACCCGCTGAGCAAAGAAGTGTTGCTCGTGAGCCGGGCATCTCGCTGCTCAATTAATGATGAGCGACTGACGTCAGAGACACAGAAATCGATCACAGGTGACGCATGGACACGCTCACGACCTGCCTCCTGAGGTGTGTCGCTCGGCACAGGCTGGGTTATGAGGTGTTCAGCATCATCCAGGAATCATAACCAAGATCATTTACGACTTCTTGAGAGAACTGGATAGGGTCGCATCACGGTCCCCTTTAGTTGTACCTATGATCATTTTGCGGCTACGTGCGTAGTAGCAGGGATCATGCCATGAAGGGAGCATGTGGGGGCATTTCGCGTCCAATCAATACTAACACGGCCCTTGAACTTCACCACGGCCAAATGCGTTCAGGCCGAGAGCGAAGCGAAATATTTATGCATCATATAGAAGTAATGGGTTGAAATAAAAAGTTGTACGTGATATTTAACCTTTCACTGCGCAATGCGGTATGTATCGTATAATTTCTTAAAATGCATTATCCATCAGTGATTATTACTCATTATAAGTCTCTGTTTGAAATAAGGTTGAATTTTTAGTGAATCTTAACAACAGAATGCCAAGTCGGTACTTTTGAGCCCAGACTCTTAAGAGTCCCCGCGTACTTAACGAGAGCGGCTTAGGGGTGTACAGGCAACTAATCAGCCATCAGCTTTTTTCCGTGTCTAGAACCCCCGGTGAGCACCCGAACCATGTTCCAACTGATGAAGAGACTGCAAAGCAGTAAATAAAAACTGCAATCGTCGCAGCGCTCACACAACAGTTCCCAGTAAGGGATAAGCACTATTATCTCAATCTCAAGGAACATCTTCGAGTTTTGTCAATTACCAACTGAACACGAAAGTCAAAATTCAGAGAGAGCGTATCAGATTTTACGCTCTATGCTAAGAGATTTTTTTTTTTCACTTACAAAAGGGAAGAAAGCGTCAAAAATAAATCCAATAACAGCACTCTACAGCACAGTAGGTAAAATGTTGGAAATGTTGAGAATTAGCGCTTGCAAACAACCTACATTTTCAAACAATAACGAGAATAGACAGCGAGACATTTCGACTGAAAACGGTAAACATGTACCCAGTTCTATCCAAAAGCTATTTGAATTTGATCGTAAATGAAGTTGATCCCATCTTTAAGGTCACAGAAAGGTCGAGGGATTTTTGGCAGTGGGATGCTGATGAAAAGTATTTGCAAAAGGAAATATTCACATAAAGTCAAGGCTCAAAATTAATCGATGTTTTTCCTCCTCAGTTCAGAGCAAAATTAACAGCGGAAGCGAAGTTTTTTTTTCAAAATAAGGAAGCAACGAGAAGACAGGTTTCTGAGTACTCAAGAATGGGCTGCAACTTAAGGGACAATGGAACATTACAACAGATGTTAGACGCTAGGCAACAACAGAGCGTTCATGCAACAGACATCGCTTAATGGTTTTCACCAGAAAAGCAAGACGTGCAGACTCGGAGGCGGTTCATTACACTCTGCTTTCCGCAAAACACGATCGACCGGACGGAGTCTTTTCTCTGATGTACGACAGGCCTTCAGTTGTATTTCTGACAGCTGACCGTCCGTCAATCACAAAAAAATCCTGCGAAAAGCTCTTTCAAGTTAGCCAGTAGTTTCACAAAATGATTTAATTTTCATTGAAAACGTTACTTCAGATATAATATTCCTTGATGGCACAGTATTTCAGGCAGCCAATTTTTTGGGTGCACGAACCAAGAAGGACACAGTAAGAATAGCAAATTTGAAATACGTCCATACAAGCAAAATTGCGAAATTTAGAACATCTCTTTATTTGCACGTGGTAGTTAACGAATAACCACGTTAACATTCGAGTAGCTTGCCCTTAACAAAGTAATACAGTTGAAATTAAATAAAATATTAACTTTCATAGAACCTCCATTTCAACATTTTGGAGAAATCAAGTCGAACCCGCATCAACAGAACAAAGAGCAAGATTTAATTATCTTATCAGGATTAGATTAGACGTTAGTTTAAGCCTACCTTAGCGCTTAAAAAAATGTTCCGAAGAGAGAAAGAAGGAAAGCAAGGTAACGTGGAATCCATGCAGAAGAGGCATAGAAACAGTAAGTTGAGAAAGAAGTTTATGAAACAAGATAAAAGTAGTAGAAAGTAGTAGGTGCTGAAAAACAGGACAGCAGTGAACCGAAAAAAAAAGTTTCCCTCAACATAGCAAAATACAATTAATTTCAACAAAAAGGCCTCCCCAGCTCTCAGCTCGGGCCCTCGCACATTTCCTCCTGGGAGTGTCTAATCATCGAGCATTTTTCGCTCATTAAAAACCAAACGCAACGAGATAAGCGACTACAATCGGCCCCCACGCCTCGGGTCACTGGAAAGAAACAAGCAACAAGTGTCCGCCTTGCGGCTCGTTATCTCGTGAGAAAAGCCGGAACTTTTCTGCTCCACTATATCTATGGACTCAAATGAGCTTTCGAATAACAGCAGCAAGTGACGCAAGCAGCGTTTCCGTTTACAGCTGAACGGCAGGAAGTTCGGCGACAGGTCCAGCGAACAGGTACATCATGGAACACAAACCAGTTTCCTTGGCATCCATGACGCAAGCAAATAACCCGAGGAACCACACGCTGTTGAGCGCCAGTAGTAGTAGGGATGGCACACGCTACGACTATCTCAAAAGACATTTATTTGCGGCAATCCTATTCAGGCGAAGTGAATACTGTACTTTGCTCGAATGATTAATGACTTGTGCATCAAAAGCCCTGGATGTTATTGTTCAATCATGTGAATGTTTTTAGCCAACAGCAACATTATTAGTTTGATATTGATTATTGAAAAAATGAATCAAAGGTATTACACCTAAAAATAAAATTTGTGGGAGAAAGCTAATCAGAGGTACAACACCTGAGAATAAAATTTGAGAGAAAATGCCCTCTCCTTTCCCCAGCGTCTATAAACGTCATTTGCCGCTACGCAGATCGGAGCCACTTGTGTCTGCGCGTCTGACGTCACACGGGCCTCAGACGTAAACATTGACAGAGGATGGACGAGGGACGGACGGACGTCCCTCAAATAACGAGGCCGCCAATAAGCGCGCCCTTAAAATAGAGGGAAGAGCGCCAGAGGGAGAGAAGGTCAAGGGTTTTCCCTCGGAGGTGGCAGGAGGAAATACGCAACTGTGCCTAACACGAGGCTAAAATGGAGAGCAGCAGCATCGAGGTTTGCGTGCTTGGTAACTTAAGAAATGTTTCTTCAAAAACTATACGAGATGAGGCGAAATGCAAGGACTGTTTTTGACATTACAGCAATCATAAATTTTCAACTATACCGCGCACCATGGCTCGAAGAAATAAACATTGATAAACTTGATTCACAGATTTCATTCCGTCCTAGTTTTCAACAAGATCAATTTAGTACTGAATTAATTTTTTAGACGTTTAGTGAGTATCCTCAGAGAAACTTGAAAATCGATAAGTGAGGTTCAAAATATCTAATCACGATAAACTGATCAAGTAAAGGGAAAGAAATTTACAAAAAGAACATCTTTATGGGCTGAAATTTGATCCAGCAAACAGAAAAACCTCAGAAACTCAAATAATGGGAGATTTTTCCATGTCAGATTTATAAGGGTGGAATAAAAACCATAGAACATAAGTAGGCCAAGATCCTCTAATAGATCACGCATCATTAGAGCGCATTATGATCATTAGGGGACTATGGCAAGAGCGTCTGACCAGCACCAAGAATTATGCAGAAAAGAGATCGCGTCTGACCGTTAATCATCAGCAAGTGGGCGAGCTTCGGTAACCTGGATACGTGGGGGTGAGTCATGCGGAAAAGAGATGCCGCTTAGAACGCAGAATAAGATTAGAATCCAGATAGCAAGCAACGCTGGAATTGCAAGCATTGCAATTACGACACGTGAAAATAAAAAGGAATTCTCACGTCAGCATGGAAAAACAACTTCAGGAAAACTAGCGTTACAAGAGCACTGAAATTAAAAAAAATTCGAGTAAACAGTGATGGAAAATTTACGATACATGATATAACCTAAAGCCCGATAATACCTATTTTAATATTGAGAAAAGGCGAAGTAGATGAGGGAACATTTCTCTCCCTGGCCGTCAAAGGGGACGATCCAGATCAGAAACTGCACGAATTTGTCCAGTAATTAAACTAGTGGAAAAGGTTGATTGATATCAAGCCTACTCACAGATTTTTTACATGTTCAGGAGTTGAAATTTCACCCTTACTCTCCATTTTATAGTACTCAGCTCGTCGGTTGCTGGCTTGATGCCTCTGTCCTGAGTCACCCGCTGAATCGAAAGCCTGAACATTAATTATCAGCAAATTTTATTTAAAAAATTTGAATATATGTCTACTGATTGTGCTAAATTTGAAAGCTATCTCAACACAAAAAAACAGATATTAAAACAAAAACAAAAGATACACAAACATTTCATTCAGGAGTTTTCATGAATAAATTATAACTCCACATTAAAAATAACGGCGTCTACTGTGTCGGCGCGGGTACACTAGTTAAACAAAAAATTAAAGTGCACCAAAAACTGCACAACACAATCTGACTTCACATTCGAACTAATTACAGAACTAACCGATTAAGGTTGCTCATGAGCTGAACCCCTTGACCTTCCTGTTCGGAAATGGAGCGGTCACCCACCCGGGCATGTGAGGCGCACTCGACCGCATCATGGATTCCGTAACTCGGTCTCGGGGCCAGACAGCGAGTCTGCAGTTACCATTGAAATGATATCTCCTTTTCTGAGAGCACCAGCTTCATAGCACGAAGCGGCTATACGAGAGCGCGTGTGTTGAGCTTAATATACTGGGAGGAAGCGTTGTCTGGTTGAGAGACTTGTGTTAACTGTCGGATGCATCAGACGCAGTTTTAAGGGCACGGAAAAGAGAATCAGTGAAAACAAAATAGGCAATTTAACTATTTAATCCAAAGCATATATTGAAAAAATTAAATTGGTATCTCCATATCTAAGTTCCTGCTTTCCTAAAACTATCTTCGTACAGCTACGTTTAGATGCTCGGCATTCTTTGAAAGAAAATAAGTGAAAAAAAAACATGATTAAATAAGCTCGCACTTTCCGTTTGCAGAAAATAATAATGACTCGCCAGAATAAATCGACCCAGACTGTCAGAATGCCATTTTAGAACAAGAAGTTCGAAAGGACTCGCCCTTTCTGATAACACGTCGCAAAAATGAAACAATTTGAGCTCAGGCCATCAGATTTGACTAATCTCTCTATATCGGGTTCTGTCCCGGATGTACGCCAGTCTCGCGGTTCTGCGCATATTTGATCACGAACCAGCGAGGCCGGAAATTAGATCACACAAGCATCGCGTTCAAGTCAACACATTGACAAAATGTGTTCGATGAGAACTAAATTTCTGCATACGGGATCAAATATATATATATTACAACCCTATCTAGCCCGCTTAGGTCCCGCACTTTCTCAGGCAGGTGAGACTAAGATCTGGAGAAATCTGTTCCAAGCCTCCGTCTAGGATTTTTGCCCCCCTTTTTTCTTTCTTCCACCAGGATCTGAGACCGACGTCCGCACATGCAACTGAGACGCAGTTTCACGCGGTTCATCAGCCACATGGCGGACACCTAAATAGCTGTCCTTACGCGCACCCCACGCGATTTGAACTGTTTTCAATACAGTTTGTGCATGAAATGCGAGAAAAAAAGTATTGGTTTTTAGGAAGGTGTAAGATAAAAGTTCTTAGTTGGCAGATATTACATAACGGGGCATGCTAGTTGCTGCACAATTGACCATTGATGTAAATAATGCACGAGTATCAGATACATGGCGTGTCTCAATGCATGAAAAACAATTGTGTTAACAGTACAAAATAGATGCATAAAATCAAATAGATATGAAAAAGACAAACAGATACGAAGAGGAATACAAAGAAATTCTGCCGTCACTCCACTTGAACTACGTACAACCACCATACCCGTGAAGACCACTCGTTAAATGCATCACCTCTCATGAGCAAGAGCTACAGAGCTGCTGTTCCATACCGAGTCGCAGCTCCGCCGTCGCTACCGTTAGCGCAGCAGCGGCCAGCATCATACGTCGTACAAGCGCGGACGCTCAGTGGGCGAGCGAGTAACCGGTCCTCCGAGTGCCCCGGGCACGAGTCGGGGGCAACGAATGCAGTGATCTCCGGGTAGGAAGAGGGGGTTGTACTAACTTGGCTGCATGTTAATCTCAATGCTTGTTAAATATGACATTTCCTTAAAATTGCCAAGATACTATGTAATTTAACGTGCACTGTAATCTTCACCGTACTAGGATAGATTACCATCAGTAAACTCAAACGCTAAATAACAAATGAAACCTATAAATTCTTTAAGACTTTAACGCATCAAAATGCAACAGTTCTTGTAAAGAAGAAATGAAGAAAAATGTATACAAGTGTCATATTCCCCCAACGCCGACAAAGCACCGAAAAAACGACACAAATTACACGAAGCACAACGTAGTTATTAAACCAACCGACTATTACGGAACATTTTTCTTCATCTTGTACAAATTCAAACGTATCACAAAGCTCAGGTTGTCTGAATAAGTTTCGCAGCTTCAATGAGCTGCCAAATAAAGTAGTAAACCAACATAAAACCAAAGCTCTTCATCACGTACTCCACTCAAGTAACATTAAACACACGTCCCGAACTCTGAAGCAGACAATATACTGAACAAAACAACAGAATTCGTCTCTAGAGCTATGCACTCACAAAGGGCTTGAATGGAACTACACTCGCTTTTAGAATCAGATCTTAAATCACACCTAACGATTTGTGTAGACGAAGTATAAGTGAAGAAACAAATCAAGCCTTAAGAAACTGCATACAGTACGACTATAGAACAACTATGTTATGACTATTGAGCAGCGAGGTGGTCGTAAAGTGAAGTATAGTATGCGCATGCGCGCACAACACAAGAGCTGCTACGTGCTATATGTCCACTCTAACCTCTATAAAACTTGGGAAAGTGAAGCTCTTTGCGCTGAAACCTAAAAAATCGACGGGAGTCGCAGTAAACTAGAATTAAAAAGTGAGAACGTACATTTCAAAATAATACAATTTAGAAAATGAATAATTTTCATTAAACGAGAGCTATAAGTTGAAAAATGAATCATTCGAAATTAAGATAAGCCTGCAAAGCAAATAAGCCATATCTTGTTGCGGATCAAGCGCGTACGCTGCGTTAATGAATTACTTAATATCTCACATGGTCACCGATTAAAACTGAACTTGAGAAATTCAAAGTAAAATCGCAACCTACAGCACGAGAAGCTGTAAACTTGACAGAATGAGAAGTAAAGCGTGGGGGCAGAGCTTCCTCTGAGAGGCACACAAGAGACGCTTTCTACAGCACACGAGGGCTCCTCTACAGCAACATGTCGGACCTCGACACGAGGAAATCATGTCTAAGTAGCAGTCACAGGCTCCTCAAGGGTTCTATGGGTCTTAATCCTGACAGATCTATTGAGTGTGGGCACTCAGTCACACTCTTTGACAAGCTCCGAGTCAGGGTTGGTCTTTAATACTTCAACTCATTTTCATATATACATTCCAACGAACTTCAAGTACATGAAGTTAAAATCCTTGATGCATCCTGAAATAGAATCGAGTTAGATTTTCCCTTAAAGAACCTAAATTTTGACACAACCTGCAATGCAATCGTGTAGTAATTTACTATAGTAATCCGGGTGTTATTCTAATCTTAGCTAACTAGGGCAGAACTCTACCATGTATTACTGCCTGTCTCGTTAACAAAGGGTTTAGAGCTGTAATATGGATGTGCTACTGACGTCAGAGGTGAGGCGCTGCTGCTTCAGGTCTTAAGCACCATGGAAGTGAAGGATATTCTCAAAGTGTACTGTGCTCGTTATAAATGTAACGATTCTACGTCACGCATGTTGTGTATTTACGGTAACGATTATTAGATAAGTGCGTTATGTGCATCTCTAACCTTAGGGTGTTTACTAACCTCGGTGAGAACGTAACGCTCGTATCAGATAATTATAAACACTTTCGAACGCTCTTGAATACCTAGTAATTTTTGTTCTGTAATCGAACTTGGTCAAGTGCTACTATACCAGTGATGCCATTATAAGCCCACCGAGAAGTAAACAATGAGAGTTTTTAGCAATTAATGGCGAGCTACTTTCACTGAGTGAATGCATCTTCTAATTAAATTATAATAGAGTAAAGTCCTATTTACATGCCTTTGTTCAACCGAATGAGAAAATATCAAATAGTATGTCAGAAAAGGCACCACTAGCTTGTAATAAGTTCAATGAGTTTTACTGACAGTTTATCGAAATGCTAACTTCAAAAAGGCCACACGTAAAATTAAAACTACACACGCAAGAAAACCAGGGAGAATAAACTTGGACTGGGCACTCAAGTTCAACGCACGACGATGTCCAGCCACACTAGGTTTGTGGCATAAAATTCTGACTTTGACGCAAGCGGCGGACGGCAGGAGAGCAGCAGTAGCAGCGCACAACTTGCTGTCTTACGAGTAAAAAATTAGCCCCCCTCAGGGGAGGGAGCTTCGGAGGCGCGCAGGTGAGTGGCCGCACCAGGCGGCCGCCCGCCCCTCGCCCCCCAAAATAGGAACGGATCGGTACTAACGAGAATATCAGAAACCTAAGTATTTTCTACTCGAACACGCAGAGTTTCACGAAATTTAAATTACATTCGCGTTTTAGAAATTAGGATGATCGTACAAGGAAATGTCAGCACATTGTTGGCTAACAGAGGTAAAAACTGTACTTTCCGAATTCTACAAACATTCGGCGTCGCAGAAATAAGCCCGACGAATTATTTTCATTTTGAAAGTCTCCGAGCAAACTTAATTGGAATGATTGCAATTTTGCGCAATAATTAAGCATCGTCCAGCAGGTTCGTCACACTACGCTTATGTGCTCAGCAGCTGTCCGCGAGTTTACACAGACTAAAAGAAAAGTTAATGCTGCAAAATTAGGATTTGCTTCGAAACAATTCACTAACATTATAGCAAATGTTTGAAGGTTAAGCAGCCAGTATTGGATGCTCACTTCAGACAATGAAGGACATCACTGCACGAACTTTCTGTTCAATTTTAGGCCATAACTTAGACAATTCACCTACTTCGGTAACTCCACTGCATAATCATAACGCACAATGTCACATTTAACTAAGCAAATCAAGTATTTCAACAAAAATATCGGTGAGAATAAAAGACAGGCAGCAATTTATATTAAGGAAAAATAATAATCCATAAATTTTAAATACTCTGAGAAATTTACAAACTCTGTTCCCATTCGAAATGAAAACAGCTGAGAATTATCTAGGACCCTACAAGGAGGAAATGTATTTAGAATAAAATAACATCTTCCGGGCCAGAGAACTGCTTGCGTTAGTCCGTAATGACATGACTGCTTCCAAACTTCCCTGAAGCAGTCTCACAAGAGCGGTGCAGGCAGCACTACTTTTACGTCGCCTAGCAAACAATTGCTAACTGATATAACTATTCTGTAATACGCGAGCGGGGGCTGAGCGAAAGTTTAACAACATGACGGAAATACAGGAGCCAAAACACAAAGTAATATACAGAACATTTCTTTCCCACAAACGGGTTTTTATCCAGCGTGGGGCGAGTACAACTCTAGTCACACGTCGGATTCAGCTCAAGAAAGGAGCATGAGATTAAGATGCTTCATATCTGACTACAGACAATACTGCACAGGCCAACGGTACGTTCCCGTGGAAAGCCGAAGCTTTCTTACCCACAAAAAGAATTATAATGCAAGGAAAGAGAAATTCATCGGATTTTATAATTTACGCACAAAACAACGTACATAATACGTTCATGTCAATAGAACGTTTAAATTATAATCTAAAACACACGATATCTGAAGAAAGCAAATCAACTGAACAACTGCACATAAAAACGCGGAAAACGAACAAACCGGTACTCGAAATGTACTGAAAACCTTGCTGTCAATATCTATCAATAAAAACTCCCTTGAAAAAAGCACACTTAATTTTATTACAAAATCGCACACGAAAAATCATCACATTAATTAAACAAGAAATCAACTCACAATAGAAAAAGACAGCAGGAAACTCTTTACTTAAATAGATCCTGACAATATTTTATCGACGAATAACAGCTATTATTCTCATTACTTGTGCTAAGCTAGAGAGTTACAACAACCTCACCTCACACGTAACCGAACGCAAGACCCACTAAGAGCTCATGTCAAGCTGGGACACCCTAACATCGTGCGCTTGTTAAAGCACAGTTCGTAATTACACAGTCGCAAATCGAGCCCAGCTCAGCCACGCTTGCATTACCCCGCAAATTTTGCGAGGAAGAAAGCAGCCAATTATGTTTTAACGTTAAAATTTCACTCAAGCAACGGACAAGTGCGGGCACACCTTAAGGGGGTTTAGCTACTCTCGAGAAAGCTGTGCTTTCAAATCTTTACTGGGCTCTTTGCGGCGGACAAGAAGGGTCTAGTTCCCACTTGAAACATTTAATGATTAACTCGACGAACATTTAACTTTGTCACAGTTTTCATTTGCACGAACGCTAAATTCCTAACAAACCGTAGCAACCTGGGCAGACTGCACAAACCACAGGCGTGGGAAATTTCATACGCGCAAATACGGTCCTCCATATGGTGTGGTTTCAATTACCGTTAGTAAGCCTACCTTAAAGTAGCTGAACTGCCCTGACAAAAGGAAGTTTATTTATGAAACTACACAATCCTTAAACGCGCGTTGTGAACAATGCATCAGTTTTCATTAATGTTTTCCTTATTTGAATGTCATTTGAGGGTAGCAAAGATCACGTCCTACCTTTTTGAAGCGCCATTCGAAAGAGTGAACTGCAAAACCAACAAGTACAGCCCACTCACTTAGCTAACTATACAAAACCACAGGGAAAGTAGTCGTAAATATACGCAAGCTGCTGCGCTCGAGGACACGTTTCTCGTTCATGCAACACACAGCGTGAGACGGTCGTGAGTTACAGAAACATGACTCCATTTAACCGAGGAACTTCTTTTTTCATTTGGCTTCTTACAGTTAACACGAGCTTTAATTACCTTCCAGGAAGAATGACGCTAACTAAATTTTTCCGAAATCTAAAAACGGAAGAATACTTTAGACTAAACACTAGATAGAAAAATAATCCTGTATTTCAACATAGAATAATAATTTTCCATTTCAGTAGCGCTAAGATGGTAATGACCACATATTAGTTTACGAGTGCCAACACTTAATGAAACAAAGAGCAGGTCCGCCCTTGGATACCACAGGCAACCTCCAGAGTTCGTGTGACATGTAGCTAGGATACTGGATACCAACCAGGGGGAGTGGCGTATCACATGTGAGGTCATACAACCAAGATGAGTAGTGAAGTGCAGTTGTTTATTAGTTAGTTTAAGCCTCCCTATCCGCTACAAAGGCGATCCAAAGAGAGGAATGAGGAAGGCACCATTTAGTATGGAGTTTAGGGAACGTGGAATCTATGCAGAAAGGGCATAGAAACAGTAAGATGAGAAAGAAGTTTATGAAACAAGATCAAAGTTGAAGAAGAAAGTAGTAGGTGTTGAAAAAACAGGACAGCAGTGAACCGAAAAAAGATGGTTCGTAACAGAACAAAAACCTATGTTATTTAAAAAAAAAAGGAAGCCTACCAAACCCTTATCTCGGGCACTCACATAGTCCCCCTGGGAGCGCTAATTCCCATAGATACAATAGTTGTATCCCCCTGAGGGGGTAGTGAAGTGCAAATTTTGCCTAACTCCGCCCATCTATGTTTCATGAATTATGAACTAACTGATATACGCTGCATGCAAGCTAACAGGCATCACTATTCACACTAAGCTCAACTCACTCCAGTTTACAGCAAAGTTAAGCCAAATTTTTCAGCATAACTTGCAACGTTTCCATGAGTAAAGTTACCAGAAATGCGTACCTATAGAAATTGATTTTCTGGTGAGGCAAAAAATGTCAGCGTTTATTCATGTCTGTACAAAAACATGCACGTCTGGTAGAAGAATGATCGCATTCCTTGCATGAGCAACACATCTTCGAGAAGGGTTAAAGCCGTACAGCTGGTAGATGGTATTCCAATTTTCGTTCTCGTAGCGCAGTAGACGACTTTTGGCCCGAGCAATCTACTTATTTCATCGCAGCTTAATTTCAAGATCCCCTTCCTTGAAGAAGATGACCCGCTGACTTCGTGATCTCAGCGGCGTTGAACTTTCACCCGATCCCGTGTCTTGGTCAACCCCGGCCGGCTCCAGAACGGTGACTTGCTTCCATAAAGCTAGGGATGAAAGCAACAACGCTACA
This sequence comes from Platorchestia sp. MABIK, assembly GCA_014220935.1. Classification (NCBI taxonomy): domain Eukaryota; kingdom Metazoa; phylum Arthropoda; class Malacostraca; order Amphipoda; family Talitridae; genus Platorchestia; species Platorchestia sp. MABIK. Next base: position 15,746 of record JACJUY010011371.1, read on the forward strand.
GTACCTGCTTAAGAATTAGCCTGACACTTAGCCGTTAAAACTTCTCTAACGATGAAATGATGTAACGTCTGAATTAAGCCGAGATCTGAAATAGTAGTGTATTCAACAGGAAATAAAGTACTCTGCGTATCGTACATAATTTGGACACAAAGTACAGAAAAATTTCGAATACAAACCCACATGATAAATCAACCGTTTTTATCCGAGTATCGTCAAATGGAAGCACCACATTGGAATGATGAATTCTAATGTACACGAACAAAAGATACTCATTTACGTCAACACCCTTCGAGTGTGGACGCAAGTGCCTCGTCATGTTGAAAGCAACGGAGAAGACCCTGCATAATTTGCATTATCGATGAACCAACAAAGAAGAAACAAGCGAGAGAGAAACTTTCTAATGGACGCGTGTCCACGTGGTGGCTACAGAGACGCTCTCTCTCAAGCTCAGATCATCTTCCTTCCTCCCACGCTATGGCGGGCATCGCCACAGCATGGGTCACATGAGTGCTGTGCAGTGCCGGGCATCGCCACAGCATGGGTCACACGAGTGCTGTGCAGTGACAGGCATCGCTACAGCATGAGTAGCATGAGTGCTGTGCAGTGACAGGCATCGCTACAGCATGGGTAGCATGAGTGCTGTGCAGTGACAGGCATCGCTACAGCATGGGTAGCATGAGTGCTGTGCAGTGACAGGCATCGCTACAGCATGGGTAGCATGAGTGCTGTGTAGTGCCGGGCATCGCCACAGCATGGGTAGCATGAGTGCTGTGCAGTGACAGGCATCGCTACAGCATGGGTAGCATGAGTGCTGTGTAGTGCCGGGCATCGCCACAGCATGGGTCACACGAGTGCTGTGCAGTGACAGGCATCGCCACAGCATGGGTCGCATGAGTGCTGTGCAGTGACAGGCATCGCCACAGCATGGGTCGCACGAGTGCTGTGCAGTGACAGGCATCGCCACAGCATGGGTCGCACGAGTGCTGTGCAGTGACAGGCATCGCTACAGCATGGGTGGCATGAGTGCTGTGCAGTGACAGGCATCGCTACAGCATGGGTAGCATGAGTGCTGTGCAGTGACAGGCATCGCTACAGCATGGGTAGCATGAGTGTTGTGCAGTGACAGGCATCGCCACAGCATGGGTAGCATGAGTGTTGTGCAGTGACAGGCATCGCTACAGCATGGGTAGCACGAGTGCTGTGCAGTGACAGGCATCGCCACAGCATGGGTATCATGAATGCTGTGCAGTGACAGGCATCGCCACAGCATGGGTCACATGAATGCTGTGCTGTAACGGAGCAGTGTTATCATGCGTTCATTTGATCTCCGTGTCCATGCTCCTATACTTAATTTATTCTTCAAAAGAACAAGATAAAATGTTTACACTCGTTGCTTAGAGTACACAAAATGTTAAATTTACGTTTACTGGACTCCACTTGAAGCGAATTCAACAGCAGTGAGTAAATATTCTTGACGCTACTTTCCAACATTGGGGGCAAAATGGTTGATTTAAAAAATAGCCACATTGCTATACCAACAATTTAATGCGAAGCTAGATCAAGGAACCTAATTACAGGAACTCCCTTCAACATAATTACTATTGTAATAAGTCATAACTTGCTTAAAACGAAAAAAACACCGATCAAAACGTAACGGCATATTTTACGAGCGAGGAAAGTTCCCAAAAGTAAAAACTTGATTGAATAGAACAAGTAAGGCTGCTAGTGTGCGGCGGTTGCACAAAGCGTACGAGGCGGCAGCGTAGCGCACGCACGAGACCCGCCAAACTGGTTATTGAATAAAGCGGCTTTTCCTGCGCGCTGTTGCGAGAGCTCGCTTAACACCACATTCCCGATCGCTGATAAAGGCTAAAATATCACTCACGAGATATCGACGAGTTTTTCCCAACATCGTCGTGGAATGGTTAATGAGGAAGAATAAATCAGCAGAAATATCTGATCGAATTAGGGCGTTAATACGTTCGGCTAGATTTGGTGCACGAACTTTCTCCAATTTACGCTTTGTAGGAACTTGGAGGGTATGCGTGGGCATGCGATGGGGGACAGCTCCATCAGATTAGTGAGCGCTTCCAATAATGATTTATGGTGGATGACCAAAAAATGGATTTCAATCAAATGTTATCTTCTGAATAATTATTCGATAAAATTAAATGATATCAAGGTGCAATGACACAGTTTCAAGGATAATAAAGCAAAAAATATGTGAAATGCCCTTAAATTTATGTGAAAAATAAATTGTAGAACTTGCAGAATACTAACTTCAAGTTTATTATTAAAGCACAAAAAGTCAAGTTAGTTAGTATTCATAAGTTTAAGATTTTATAGCTACATAAAATGAGATCCGAAGAGAGAAACGGGGACAATTTATTACGGACATAGAAACGGCTAATTAGGGAGGAAGAATAAGAAATGACAAAGAAGGGAAAGCAAAGAAGGTATAAAAACTCAAAAAAGAAAAGCGGGCACGAAGGTTAGACGTCCAGAAGGTCTAACTAAAGCGGGAGTAACCTAACCATACCTCCCCTAGGGGCGCCAGTCGCTTTAGCATAGAATAGCCAACACTAAAAAAAACGCTTGGATTTTGGCTGAGCTTAAACCTACTGCCATCTCACGCCTTCTTAAGAACAGAAATTCCAGTTGCAACATTCAAATGTTTTACTTCCTACTGATGCCATTAACTTTCATGGTTCTGCTCTATTTTCTACTTACACCCAAACGATCCTAGAAACTTACTTCAGCATTATAAAAATCACAATGAAGTAAATGCACTCAAGAGTCGCACAAGCTGATGCGCACGTAAACTAAAATAAAAAATACGTAAATAGACGTGGGAAGAAGTTGGTTACACGGGGTCCCACAGACAAAAGACGAACGAAGCTACTGACCAACGCGTGGACTCCTCACGAAGCTCGAGCAAAGCTGGTAACGTAAAACGTACGATTTCCTACACCCGCCGCAGCCCAAGACGTGATGTGGGTTGCGCGCCACATATTCCTAACCACAAGAAATATGAAAGCACCAGCGCACGATTTCCAAGCTTGCAAACTAGCCAAGTATGTGCGCTCACACGCAGCCACAAAAGCTGATAAACACCAATGGCAAAACACCAGAAAGAAAATTCGCAAATAAATGTGAGACGCACTCGGTAAACGTGTAACTTGCACAATATACTGGCACATACGAGTGTCTCGGCGGGACCAAGTGAAAATAACTCCTTTTTTTAATTTATCTATGAATGTTTTCCACTTATCTTCGAGTGTTCTGGGAGACGTGTACGGAATATATGAGCAAATGTTCTTTACAGAGAACACAAAGAGTACAATTCGATGTGGAAAACGTTGAATACTTGTCGGATTATGCTGGATACTTGGTGTACAAATGCATTAAGATAAGTCAGTGAACACCTGGAAAAAACTGGGTGGACGCTTTTACAACTCTGTTAAGAGTTCCTTCTCTGTTTTTTATTTCCCATCACCTCTTATGATAGCGGAGGTAAAGAAATTTCATTCACAATAGTACACACACACACACGAGCTGTTCATGAACGAGAAACGTAAATAGTTAGAAATTGCATCCAATCTCAACATTTCTCTGATACTCAAAAAATTTAACACACAGGATTCTGTAACCTTCTAACCGAGACTCATCCCAGTCGGAGATTCGTAAAACGAAATATGGAAGAGGTGCCTGCAGATGACACGCCAAGTTAACGAGGCTGAGGTCTGGATGTGTGCACCAGGAGCACCAGGCTGGCCTAAATGCAGGGCGTTGAGGTAGGATCCCTTGTCGGACGCTGGTGCAGTGAAAGTCGTTCTGAAGCTCGTGAATTCTGATCACCTGGCTGCAGTGCAGTGGGGTTAGAAGTCCCTTATCATGAACTATACTCTTCAATTAAACGTAGACTAGACCATTCAACCAGACGTGGATTGTACCTTTCGTGTTTGGCTGACCACACGTCGCTAATGAGACTAATAAATACACTTGACCACATACCGCTGAACTTATAGATACATGCTATGAGACAACAGTTGCTGACTCGATTTTACTGAGAGTTACAACCCACTCCTCACAAGAAAAATACCATCTCCATTATTTTCCAAATGGCCGTAACAACGAAGTAGTTGCCTTTTACAAGCATTAATGTTGGGCCCATAAATAGGCACCTGGATTCACAAACGAACGGCATCTCCAGCTCCAGTTTTATTACTCATCATCTTAGCGAGCGCAGAGAGCGACTTTTTTGGGGCCTGAGCCACACATATGGCTTCATAGAGACAATGACCTGAAGAGCAATAACTCTTCGTGTAAAAGTTATTTTCTTTTCGCCAAGGATCACGCATGCGCATACAGACCGCAGTTTCCGGTCCGCACGCAGAGACGTGAGACAATAACTGGCGCATCTGCCACTGTCGTGATGTGACGTACTTTAAATTTGAAAAAAAAATCACGAGGAAGTCCCACCCCAGGCAAGCTCACGTGACACAATTTCTAAAAATATCGCATCTATTGATCATCGTAAAGCATATACGCGGGTTGTACCGGAGATTTAAATTTAAATTCCAGTCTCAGAATAACTGTGCATTCCGCATGCAAGTGCTTCACTTCCCGGGGAAGCGTCTCATGGAGACGCTTTTGAGGCGAATATGGCTACAGAAAATCAGTATTCCAACCACAGCTCCGTTTTAGTCGTCCGTAAAACTTAGCGTCTCACATAAGTTCTAGCAGTCGGAGACATAAAAAAAAACAATAATGAAACTAGGATCTCCAAAGGGCCAACAAAAAGTGAATAACCAAGAAAAAAAATACGAGTTTCAATAGAAAATGCTTCCAGTTGTCTCAGGAATTGAATGAGATTGAGATTGCAAGTACAGAGAGAGTGGAACACTTTTTGTAAGAGATAAGAGGCAGCTTTGCTATAGAAAGTGGACTACACAAGCCCCTATGTTTGTGGCTTAAATCCAAACATCCAGACAGAAAGACTCGTTTGGTGATCGTAAATAGTTTTTTTTTTGGTGGCCTAATCAGGTGGACACGGCAGTAGCATTTCGATAGAGTTTCTCGTTGAGTCTTTCGATACATCTTTTTACAATACTTGAACATAACAAGTGATAAAAAATATTAATATTTCATGTTATTGCAATGGCAGCACGAAGTGCTACAGAGTATCCCAGGTTTTCAACTTTGACATAAGAAAGCTTTAGTTTAGTGGCGACTATTTACTGATGCATTGACATTTTCCGCCATTTCGCTCCGAATCCACCGAGTGCTGGATTCAGTTGCAACTGATGAGAGTCAAATAATTTAAAACGTCAGTCTACAGGTCACTACCCTGGTAGGAAAAGACGTAAGCACCTCAATGAGATGAAAATATGAATTAGAATAACGAACAAAGGACGAAGACACTAGCGCAGATGTCAGTTGTGCAGTACAGTGCCTCCCACATGAGACACAGAAGTAAAGAATGAACGATAAGGCCTACTAACTACACATCTAAACCCACACTAGGCTGCCACAATAAGCGTCGCTGATTTTGTGGTGGTTAGCTTGGGTAGCCACACATGAGCGTTACTTTCCTAAAAATCCACTGACGAAGATGGACATCAGCCTACCCCACTAAGTGTAGTCCAGGTATTCTACTTATCACCGAGGAGCGCCAAGTACCCGAAAATGTGCTGGATAACAATCCCTTTCAGTGCACCCGACCCTCCCCCACCAGCAAGAGCAACTTCCAGCGCGAAACGTTTCAACTTTATACAAGAGATTGAAATAGCCAATCCTAAGATGTCTGACAAGGTAAAAAGTGATTAATTCTACATCGAACGCGTAGGCGTCACAAATCCACTAAAACCCCAAATCAAAAGCGAACAGAAGCGGTAGAGGTTGTGAACCGACGGTGTGCATCAAGGACAATAGTAGTAAACTTGAGGTAAACAGAAGCAGTAGTGACAGTCAAGATGCGGTCAAAAACCCTACAGAAGTCAGGCCGATGCGTAGAAGCTCGGCCTGACCGAAAGCCATGTCGAAGGGCAAGTTTTTTCCACCGCCCCCTGATCTGCGATGCGCTGCAAGAGCAGTGGCCGAAGGATCGCTGAGTTCAAATCAGGTCTTTTATGACTGAATAATTAAAATGCCAGTGTGACGAGGCTATATAGATTAGAATGTCTATTTACAAGCAATACGTGTGGTCGGATGCTAATTAGTGAAACGCTACTTCGCTTGTAAGGTATTCGTCACCATATATACGAGAATCCAACAGCTGTGGTTGGTAAAAAACTTAATTCCAACTTAAAATTACAACATGATCAGGAGTAGAAATTACTTATCACGTTTTAGGTTCGAACAATGAATTTATCAAAGCGAAGAAAAATATTTGCACTTTTTAGCACTCGTAAAAATAATAGAAATTCATTTTTTTTTAAAGCGTTGGCAAATGAAACCGCCGGTTTGTGAAGAGTTAACGTTGGCACAAACCTCAGGGCCACGTTGTGGTTCTCAACTTCAAACAATCCTAGAAATGCACTGAAAGTCTCCAGCTTATGTTAACTGTTGAATGCTTTGTTAACCCTTTGCCTCCCGACGGGAACTCCAGTTCCCAGATGGCCAGTGCTTCCAGTTTAGGGAAGTTGATAAAATTTCAGGGTGATTCAACTAGTAGGGAAATAATTTGAACTAAAGGATAAAATTAAGGCAATTCATAGTATTCGTGCAACTAAGTTTTTTGACATTCCTGAAGTTTGACATGCTCAATTTGTTATTGGTATCCACTCAGTGTAAGCTTCATGGTCTATGCAATACATTTAATCCCTTTTTTATTTAACTTGAGCAAGTTTTTCATTCGTACATGTATTTACAGATAAAATTAAGCAAAAACTCAATTGATGTTTTTTCTCAGATTTTTCGACCATTTTTTTGGCGTAGAAGCATACAATTTAAAAACATAATTTTATTCATTTTAAAAAGGAAGTAACCCTGCTTATACAGAAAAAAACATGCTAGGGCAATTTTGCTGACATTTCAGGGAAATGACTAATAATTACCTTAGAAAACTTTTCCCTCGACTATTTGAGTGCTGGGAAGCAAAGGGTTAAGAAATAAGGACTTGCATGACACACACACACACACACACGACTCGAAGGTACCTACGAGACACGATTCATATACATTCTGAAGGTACCAGATGAAGTGATAAATCTCAGCATGGATGTCACGTCCAGCGTAAATTCAACTTTTAAATACCCTACGTGAGATGCAATCATAAACGCTAATTATTTGCGAAGCAATTAAAATCTGAAGAGAATTACAAAACACTCGAACAGAAGATCAGGTGCGATGTGATCCTCTATACGACGTCTCTGAGCTCACAACGCAGCCATCCAAAATGAACACAAGCGACGGGGACAACAAACTGAAGAAGTGGGCAAACGGAGTGTCGACCGCCAGTGTGCGGCGCAGGACGGCTGGGCAAACAGCCCAAGCAAGGGTCTCAAGTGACTCGTGTTTTGCTAAGCAAGAGGACTAGGAAGCTCGAGCTTGATTTAGCAGCCACCGAGACTCGCCGACTTCTTCTCAATTGAGAAGTTCTTTCAAGTCTTCTTTTGGTAATTCAGAGAACCAATTGCCGAGGCGACGGTTCTATATTTATAGTTCTGTACATGTAATCGGCTCAACACTCTGAGAAGCTGATATTAATAAAAATGCGTCACATGCATTTGCTTATTTGAACGTTAGAGAAGAAGCAGCAAATGCACAAAATGTGGAGTAAACTGTGTAGAAATTAAAGTTTCCGAATGGTGACAATTAGAACCTCAATCTTGGAATGGTAATAAAATAGGATTATTACCACCTAATGACACTCGCCTATTCTTCTGAAGTTGAAGACGACCTAAGAATCTTTGTACCCCGAATTACACCGGATTCAACTACCCACTCACTATAGTAAAAATCGCTTCGAAACCCTCCAGGATCGCTAGTGTTTTCAAAGACCAAGCAGGTTTTTAATCTCGAAGGAACGATGACGTGATAAGTACGGAGGCTGGGCAGCTCGGAGGTACTCGCTGCTGAAGTCGTATCCTGTATACGTAACCCCAAGCGCCCGCCGCAGTCGGTGCTGTTAGCGAGACGTCATGGCTACGAAATGCACGGTAGGTAACCTCGCGCATATTCCCAGCGTTTGTTGGTAGTTTCTGTCGCATGATCGTGTGTAACGGTTGATGAAAATAAGGATGTGAATTTTGGGCGTTTTGATATTCCTTATTTCACCCGCGCCATTCCGTGCCCCAAACATGAATTAATTGTCTACTAGCACGAAATGTTGGTATGACACTGACTTTGTGTACTAACGACGCGCGCCGCTGCAGCAAAAATATTTATTTCTATTATTTTCAGAGAAGTTTAATGCTTTTCTTTCAAATGAGGAAAATTACAAACCAACTAAGCAAGCCAATGGAGCAAACGCTAAAAACGTCATGAACGAATGACGACAAATTGTGAATATCGCTCCATTTTAGATGGCAGTGAGCAGCTCATCAAATTTCACTAGATGGAAAAAATAAAATGCGCATCCAAAACATAGAAGAACCGCGACATAAACAATACTTTACACAATATGCAGACACAAAAGAGCGAATACTACACAAAATGTACAAGAGAGACCATATTTGCATCTGCTGGATTGAGTCATCACTAATAAGAGCAGCCAGCAAAGCAAGTGAAGCGAAGGTTCAAAAATTAAACAGGAGAAGACAACGCGCGATATCGAGGCTGTGCAGCGGCTAGTTTTTGCTGAGCACAGACAAGCTCACCTGAGGCTGGGGTTGAGGCTCTGGGTAAAGGTTAGGGGCTGGGACGGGTGTGGTGAGGATGGACGATACTCAAGGCGTGATTGACAAGTGGCGTAGTGAAGTATTAACTATTCAATAAAATAAGAATACGAGTTACTTGCGCTGAATCGAGTCTTCTCCAACGAAGAAATAAGCTGACTCGTCCATGGTATTCAGATGAAAAGTATAAATAAACATAAGTACTGTAATCACGTAAGTTTTAATTATAATTAATCATGATCTTTAATTGCAACAATCTTAAGCTAACTAATGAGTGGTATTTGAAATGATCGGTAAATAAAGTGAAGAAAACACAGCTAAATTTCCCCTCGGAAGTTCTATATAGGTCTCCACCAGGAAACGAGTGACGTGAGCGTGACATTCTCTCGTATCAAAAGTGCATCTCGGAATCGAATATCGAGCAGCTAGCATAAAAACTTCTTGAGGCGAGACTGAAAACTTCCGAAACACAAATTATGATAAGACGCTAGAGTTCACTCAAACAATAGAAAATAAATTCTCCTTAAAAGTTGGTGAAGGATTTTGTTTTACAGAAACAGCAAACGAGCGAGTCAAGGCGAGACAAGGCACCATAAAACCTTCAAATCCTAATGAATTAGCTGCAATTAAAACGTAAAGCCCTCGCCAAATGTACACGAATTATTGTTCGTGATGCAAACACCAGAATTATTGCAGAGTCGTGAGCGAGATGTAAGAGTGAACGCGTAGCACTGATACACTTGGAAGAGACCCGTGAACAAAGGCTAAGCAGGAAGAAGCTTCCTATAAAATAATCTATTCTATAAAAATAAGTAGTTTATTGTTCACTTTCTTGATGTCTCAATCTTCTACAACAGCAGGGATTACAAATCCGGACATGAGCGATACCAAGGAGAAACGAATTGAAAATATGCACATGATGAGTTTCTTGATTATCTCAATAATGTCACACACTACCGTAAATAGTTCAACATTGAACTACGTGTGCAAGTTTTCATGTTTTAATTGTTTTAATTTATATTTAAATACTTAATTAGTGTTACGATACGAGGCTAGGCCTGTCGGCCTCTCGTTACCGATTGAGGAATTTCAACCTCAAAAGTCAAAG
>JACJUY010011372.1:0-17814 GCA_014220935.1 Platorchestia sp. MABIK
ACAGGTGTGAAACGGTTTTTTCACCATATCACAAAGTTAATTTTCTGGAAAAAATCGTAAGGGTACCCTCTTATGAACTTTTTGTGCGAAATTTTGCGTTAAAAATGTGTGTTTTATCAATTTCTATTACAAATAGAGTGAATTTCTCGCGTTAAATGATCAAAATGAGTTCGTCAGAACAGGTCTAACACGGTTTTTTGACCATATCACGAAGTTAATTTTCTGGAAAAATCGTGAAGGTACCCCCTCGTGAACTTTTTGAGCGAAATTTTGCGCCATAAATGTGTGTTTTATCGATTTCTATCACAAATAGAGTGAATTTCTCGCGTTGAATGATCAAAATGAGTTCGTTAGAACAGGTCTAACGCGGTTTTTTGACCATATCACGAAGTAAATTTTCTGGAAAAATCGTGAAGGTACCCCCTTATGAACTTTTTGAGCGAAATCTTGCGCTAAAAATGTGTGTTTCATCAATTTCAATTACAAATAGAGTGAATTTCTCGCGTTAAATGATCAAAATGAGTTCGTTGGAACAGGTCTGACACAGTTGGTGACCATATCACGAAGTTAATTTTCTGGAAAAAACCATAGGACACCCCCTTATGATCTTTTTGAGCGAAATTTTGCGCCAAAAATGTGTGTTTTATCAATTTCTATTACAAATAGAGTGAATTTCTCGCGTTAAATGATCAAAATGAGTTCGTTAGAACAGGTCTAACACGCTTTTTTGACAATAGCACGAAGTTAATTTTCTGGAAAAAATCGTAGGAGTACCCCCTTATGAACTATTTGAGCGAAATTTTGCGCCAAAAATGTGTGTTTTATCAATTTCTATTACAAATAGAGTGAATTTCTCGCGTTAAATGATCAAAATGGGTTCGTAAGAACAGGTCTGACACGGTTTTTTGACCATATCACGAAGTTAATTTTCTTGAAAAAATCGTTAGGGTACCCCCTAATGAACTTTTCAAGCGAAATTTTGCGCCTAAAATGTGTGTTTTATCAATTTCTATGACAAATAGAGTTAATTTCTCGCGTTAAATGATCAAAATGAGTTTGTGAGAACAGGTCTGACACGGTTTTTCGACCATATCACGAAGTTAATTTTCATTAAAAAATCGTAGGGGTACCCCCGTATGAACTTTTTGAGCGAAACTTTGCGCCAAAAATGGGTTTTTTATCCATTTCTATTATAAATAGAGTGAATTTATCGCGTTAAATGATCAAAATGAGTTCGTTAAAACAGGTCTGACACGGTTTTTTGACCATATCACGAAGTTAATTTTCTGGAAAAAATCGTATGGGTACCCCCTTATGAACTTTTTGAGTGAAATTTCAGCGCCAAAAATGTTTGTTGTATCAATTTCTATTACAAATAGATTGAATTTCTCGCGTTAAATGATTAAAATGAGTTTGTTAGAACAGGTCTGACACGGTTTTTTGACCATATCACGAAATTAATTTTCTTGAAAAAATCGTAAGGGTACCCCCTTAAGAACTTTTTGAGCGAAATTTTGCGCTAAAAATGTGTGTTTTATCAATTTCTATTACAAATAGAGTGAATTTCTTGCGTTAAATGATCAAAATGAATTCGTTAGAACAGGTTTGACACGGTTTTTTGACCATATCACGAAGTTAATTTTCTGGAAAAAATCATAAGGGTACCCCCTAATGAAATTTTGAGCGAGATTTTGAGCCAAAAATGTGTGTTTTATCAATTTCTATTACAAATAGAGTGAATTTCTCTCGTAGTCAGTCAATTTTCTGCCCAATGCGTGGCAGTCTNAAATTTGACTGGTTCCACTTGCGCGGAAAGGATCAATTCTGAGGCTGACCCCATCGCCTCTCCGCTCACTTCTGCAATTGCTATAACGTCCGTGTGTTTTCTAACTTTATTTTCATGGTTTGGTTACAGTTCTCTGCAAATGAAAAAACATTTCATGGATGAATTTTTTTATATTATCTTAGTATGTGTTTCATTGCATTGTGGGTGTATATTCATACTTTTTTTTCTTGTTTTTTCTTTTCTCTGCGACTGAAAAATATTTCATAAAGAATTTCTTGATATCATCGTAGTATATGTTCTGCTGCTCCAGAGAAACAACAAACATTGTGGGTGTATTTTCAAACTTTCTTTTCGTAGTTTGGTTCCTTTTCTCTGCAGACGAAAAATATTCCAGGATAGAATTTCTTGATATTATCTATGTTTGTATTCTATTGCAGCAGAAAAACAGCAAGCATTGTCAATGTTTTTGCATTTCTCTTCGTTGTTTGGTTTCCTTTCTATGCAAATGAAAATAATTTCGAGAAAAATTTGTAGAGATTGTCCAGTGAATGTTCCATTGCACGAGAAAACACAAGCATTTTCAGAATTTTTTGCTCCTACTTTCACGGCTTAAATTTATTCTCCGCTTTAATTTTGTCTTCCCCCACGAAATGTTGTCTTCCCCACAGAAATGTTGTCTTCCCCACAGAAGTTTTTCCCCAAAGAAATGTTGTCTTCCCCACAGAATTTATTCCCCACAGAAATGTTGTCTTCCCCACAGAATTTATTCTCCACAGAAATGTTGTCTGCCCCACAGAATTTATTCCCCACAGAAATGTTGTCTTCCCCACAGAATTTATTCTCCACAGAAATCCTATCTCTTACTTTCGTGGTTTGAATTTATTCCCTACCGAAAGACTGTCAAAAATTTTAGTCAAAATCTATTGGGTTAATTTACAAGGGAACACCAGAAAGTCTTTACAATCGTAGTTAATAATGTTACTGATTATTTAATACCACCTACATCAAAAATGAGACATGAAAATGTTTTACTGTTTGTTATCCTAGTTATAAATGATATGAGTCACTTTCCTCTGTTGCATCTCTGCTTTCACGCATCAATTGAATAAGATACGCGTAAAAGGATTTAAAAAATTGAAATTTTTCAGGAAGTATAACGATCCAACAGGGGTCTCAGATTTCTCATTCAAATATTCTGAATGGTTGATTTTATAGGTGCTCTCAGCTATGAATGACTTCATATCCCCAAAATAAAGCCTCATTAAATCTAATTTTGGAGTCTTTTTTAAAAATGAAACACCTACTTTTGGTTATAGCTTGACAGTTTGAGTAAATTAATTCGGTCGATAGTAATAAAAAAAAACGAAGTTAATTCTCTTCAATTTGTTGAGACCATATTCCAGAGGTTATGCCCATTTATAAGAGTTATGCACATTATGCATCAAAATATATTTATAAGGGTTTTTGTGCACATTGTGTATCAGAATACATTTATAAGAGTTGTCGTGCACATTGTGCATCAAAGTATATTTATAAAAGTTTTAGTGCACATTGAGCATTGAAATACATTCTAAATGAGTTGTAGAGCACATTGTGCATCAGAATACATCGCTTCATCTACGAGGTCACTTTGCATTCGAGTAGCAGAGTATATAAGAAAAGAGCTCCCTACGAATATTTTCTTAACTTTTCTTTCTTTTTCTTCCGTGCATTCATGCAATGAAGTGCATTTATGCACCCGTTCATCTCGATGGCTTCCAAACACTCGAACACAATTTCTGTGCTTTAAAATGTTTTTGTTTAGTATGAAAGATTAATCAGTCAATGAAACTCAATTATGTACTGAGAACGATGAGCTAAGAATTGCAGTTTCTACATTTTACCGACTTTTGAATTATCTTTTGTGTTCCTTTAGATGTTGATATTCGTTCTTGCGACCTCGAAGCGTTCAATTTTACGCTCTTTCAGGCTTGTTTTACGTTTGTTCAATTAAAAGATTAATTTAAAATATTAAACCTGAAGGCAATATTCAGTTCTGGTACATTTATTATGCATAACAACGCGGAGGCTCAGTGAGAACAGTGTTACTGGTCTCTATCGTCTTGTTCTCTACGAGCCTCATAAAATTTCGGAATCGGACGTAATGGATGGTTAAATTTCGATCCATCGTTGTTATCAGGGACTATAGCATTTAGTTGCGGCTCTATCGAATGCTCCTGAGGAGCCCATTGAGAAGTTAAACTCAGAGTCACCCGTTGCTATCTGAAGTGTTCGCTCGTAACATTACTTGTGCTCTAAAGTGCCTCGCCTGAACATAAGTAACCCTGCCTCTGCACAACTGCGGGAACGCGATCAAGTTTCTGAGTCAGACTGTAATTTGCGTCAACCGAAACATGCCATCAACTCCCAACGACAGACCATTTGAGGGGATGCCTCCTCCAACAGATGACATCATCTACTTCCTGTTGCTTCGAACTTTAGTTATTATCTTAAATCCTGCACCCGTTCCGAAGCCAGCCGATCAACTTGTTATCAAGGAAAAGCCCCAATCAGGTAACGGAAGCGCCCAGCGTCGTGGTTTGATAGTCGACTTGTCAAAGCTTCGCGTCAACCTCCAGACGATGAGTCCGTCCGTCCAGGCCTGGTCCAGGTCTGGTCGGAATGAAATGATTCCGTGTTGTGTGAAGCCTCGATAGCTTCTCTTGACAAATTTGAAACTGATAAAACTCTGAGAAATGATCCTCGTTTTGTGACGTGTGGTGACTATTATTGGAGGGTTCAATGCAGTTATTAGGTTTATTCGACAATCATGTTGCGTCATCAAACGATGTCTGTGAGAAATGTTCCTCTTGTGTGATGTTAAGAAGTGTGGTGACTATTAATTATTGGAGGATTCAATGCAGTTATTAAACCAAACGATGTCTGTTAGAAATTTTCTATTTTTGTGACGTGTGGTGACTATAATTGGAGGATACAACGCAGTCGTTACGTTTATTTGACAACGATGTAGAGTCATCAAATGATGTCTGTGAGAAATATTTGTTTTTTCGTGACGTGAAGTTATGTGTTGTCTATTTATTATTGGAGGATACAATGCAGTTATAAGGTTTATTTGACAACGATGTTGAGTCACCAAACGTTGTCTGTGAGAAATGTTCCTCTTTTGTGCTGTGAAGAAGTGTGGTGACTATTACTGGAGGATACAACGCAGTCGTTGCGTTATTTGACAATCGTGTAGAGGTGTCAACTTCTAAGCAGTTGAGATAAAAACAACGCTTAGCAATTTCTTCAAGAATCGCTTGTCGGATGATCTTAAAAGCGTTCAAGGAGTTTGAGCCGGTATCGACTGCAATTGGAAGACCATAAGGAGGACTTTAAGTCGAGCACTCGAGAAGCGATGGTCGCTGGGGTGGTGCTTTAGGTAGATCTGATGGTTGCATGGACGATAGAGCGATTTTTTGGGTCGTGTCTTTCGAAGCCAACGACTTCTGGGGCCAAATGAGAAAGATGTTCAGTAGCGTCCCTGCAGGTCGCTTCTTGCTCTTCCTATCGAGATGTCGAGAGTTCCTTCTCAGCGCGGCATGTGAGTCTATTTGCCGCACATGAGGTTGCTTTTAGTATACATTAGACGGTATACTTTGATGCATCTAGTCGAATACTGTATGCTGTGCTGCATCTAGTCGTTGAATACTGTATGCTGTGCTGCATCTGGTTGTTGAATTCTACATATTAGGCGCTATTTGGTTGTTAGATACTGTAAACTAAGCTGAATTTGGCCATTGTACATCTATTTTCGGGGATTTAAATTTATGATGGATGCCCTAAAACGGTTGCAATCTATTTCCAAGCATGTCACATTGACGGATGTTCTGATGCATCACGATATATCACAGAACATTTCTGTTAAAATTGCAGGTGACAAAATAATTTGCTGCCATTATATCCTGTTTTCAAAATTGGACCTGGTCACAAATAATGTAATTGCAATACAGATGTCAGCTAGCTCTGGTGCAAAAATCCAGTTTGTACAAATGAAAAATAAAAAATATTCGGATATTCAAAAACCAATATCAAAATATTCTATTCTACCAAAACGGAAAAAAAAATATTCTAATCTGCAAATACGGTATAAAATATATTCTACTCTACATAAACAATTCAAAAATGTTCTGCTCTACAAGTGAAGTATAAAAATATTCTGTTCCACAAAAATAAAGAAAACATTCTGTTCTACAAAAACAGCGTAAAAACATCATTCTTCACAAAAAGAGCATAAAATATGCATGCTACACTGGTCACCCGACCAACATACGAAGCAGCTCAAACTGGAGTGTAATCGTGCGAAAGTTCTTATGCGACTGTCACCTTAGCCAGATAAAATCCTGGGTTTGTCAGAACAATAATTTGCAGGACGAAAATTAATCTGCAGAAAAATAAGTGATGAAAAACGTATAAAATTGGACCGTGAGTGACAGAACGACAGAAACATTTTATGAGGTAGAAGAGCTGATTGATTATCGGAAAAGACTCTTCCCACTCAACGATCCCGGAAAAAGTAAACCAAGAGCCAGCCGTGAAAATAAATTTAAAACAAAGTATCCAGGGAAGAAGTATGTAACCCAACAACGACCGCTAAGGTGAAAATCTTCACTATAATATCAAGGTGTTTCACAGATAGAAATCTGGTTACAACTGAGTAAAACGATCAGATTCAGATTCGTAAGAACAGAAATGAGGTTTTAATGCATGCACTAAAAATCTTGAGTTCATTAACTATCTGCAGTGCAATAAACATATTCCGTGCATTAAATATCTTGAGTGCTGTAAATATATTTTGTATATTAAATATCTTCAGTACATTAACTGTCTTTCGTGTATTAAGTATCTTCAGAGCAATAAATATATTGTGTGCAATAACTGTATTGTGTGCAATAACTATTTTATGAGCAATAAATATATGGTGTGCAATAAATATCTTTTGTTCATCAATTATCTTGGGTTCACTACATATTTTGAGTGCTTTAAAACGGTACCAGCACAGCTCGCTGGTTAGCAGCTTGTTAGGAGATGCGTACGAGCAGATCAAAAAAGCACACCGGCAGCAGCGTTCGAAAAGTTTTTGACAAATGTCAATCGCATATCGTGACAATGTCCTTCATGGAAATGACAATTAAAGCAGCTTTTTTTAAGATTTAAGTGCATAAGCAGACTAACATAGTTCCACTTTCGTCTTTCTTTCAAATTATTATTTTTTAAATTTCTTGTTGAAGGGCCGCGTGATGTCAAGGTGTGCTGCTGCGTAAAGAGGTATTTCTTACGGGGCATGCGGGACCATTATGAAAAAGTAAACCAGATCTACTTATTCCACTCTTTTATTCATGCACATCAAAAAGTCATTAGTATCAGTAGTATTACTGTTACTAATGACTTTCTGGTATGGCACTCCTCTCTCTCTAATGATTTACAGTTAGGGTATCTCACCTGCATACCAGTTTGCAGTTTCAGGGTGGAAATTTATGTTTTCTGCAGTTGAAAAATTGAAAGTCCTACTTTCAAATTGAATGATGCGTCCTACGCCTACGAATGCTTTCAGATAAATGAAAATTTTCAGAAATAAAAATTTATGTAAAAAAAATGTAAATTGTAAGGGGTAAATACTATGGCACCAGCAATATGGACCCTGTCATATGGTACCATCAATACGGAGTCAATCCTTTGGAGCCAATAACATGAGACTATCTATGCGACCGGATATTAGGTGCTAATAATATGGGGCTACCAACATGGAGCCAATAAATGAAGCTAATAATATGAGACTAATAATTTAGGGCCGATGGACGGAATTAAATAACATGAGGACAATACTACGTGGTCAGTTATACAAAGTCAATAATATGGAGCCTCTAATATGAGCCAATAATATGGGGTCAACAGGGAACCCATAATTTTGGGTATATAATACGGGCCAATAATATGGAGCCAATTCTCACGAGGCACTCCGTTTTACGCTAGACGCGTAAGGAAGACTTGGCGCACCCCTCGCTAGTAAATTTAAATGCCATCAAATACAGAGAAAACAATGACGTATGTAATTAATTACACCCTCACACAGATGCTATGATAGTAAACCTGTAAGTTAAAATGATTATTGGTACTCAATGATTATTGGTTTGTCTGCTAACTATTGACTTACAATCCGTCGTCATTCCCCTATGCTAACGCCTCCTCTTGTTTGTTCGGGTGCGACTGATACCATTTTAAGGTTCGGAATTGATCACTGACTCACTTTTTAAATGTGACATCTACGCAAAGAAACATGCAATAAAAACTCCGATCGCTTGCAAGCGTTTAGTCTTATGACATAAATTTAAAAACGGTCAAAAATCAAACTGTAAATTCATTAAGCGCTTAATTGCTCAATTTGACCGGCCCATGAGCCCTAGACTTAATAAAAAACGATTTAATTTGTAAGCTTACTAAGGTACGCAATTGACGCAACGCCAGACTAGCTACGGAAGAAATTCAACATGTTTTAAACCATCATGAAGCCAAGGAACTACTCATAAAAATATACAAATAGAGCCTGCCACATACATGATGTGCGATAATTTATTTTCTTTCGTAAATGTTGCACTTCAGAGAAATTTTAAACCAAACGATGAGTTTATCGGCGTAAAGAAGCTATAAAAACAATTTCAGAGCTTAGTTAAATGCCTCGTGTAATGAGTTAGAGACTCGAACACGCTTTTTTGTACAAATTTTCTTCAAAATTTGATCGCCCTTTTTCTAAATTCTCTGCCTTCTGAGCGTCAAAATTCGTTCTTTGTAAAGTATTTCAAGACTAAAATTGGGAATTTGGACTTCAGGAAAGTCTGTTGAAATCAGAGAACAGTTGAATGCTGCTAAGAATGACTTGAAGTCCTATGCAGAAAGTAAGAAATAAGAGTCACGCCGAAAAACTCCTTCGGTATTGACCATTTTAACTCTAAGAAAAGGATTTCACAAGGCATTCCAAACCACTCCCCGAATACACGATGACTTCAGAGGGTAATCAAATAACTTCAAGGATACCCTGGAGACTAATGGAGATGGCAATACCAGTAGGAATATATCATGCTGAGTAGCACCGAATGAATCGATGATATAAACCACAGAATTATTGATTATTCTAACTCCAAGAGTACACGATGATTTCAGAGAGCAGTAAAAATAGCTCTAAGGCCGACCTGGAGACTCATGAAGACGGTGATACCAGCAGGAGACAGTCACGCTTAGCAGTGATAAGTTAATCTTCAGAAGTATTGATTATTTTAAATAAAGGAATGATTTCAGAGGACCGTTAAAAAAATTACCCTGGGAACGACCTGGAGACTCATGGAGACGGTGATACCAGCAGGAGACAGTCATGCTTCGCACCGTCAATGCTTAGCTAAACAGCATCGTAAAAAATTCAGGTTTCAGAAGTGTTGATTATCTTTCTTTAACAGTACACGAAGATTTCACAGGGCAATTAAATAGTCCTAAGAATAACCAGTAGACTCATGGAGACGATGATGCCAGCAGGAATAATTCACGCTAAACGTCTCCATGGAAAAGTGCCGATATAATTCAAGTTCCAGAAGTGATTATATTTTTCTCTGACAGTACGCAACGATTTCAACGAGCAGTTAAATAGCTTGGCAATGATTATAATTTAATTTTCAGAAGTATTGATGATTTTAACTCCACGAATTATTTCAGATAGCAGTTAAATATAGCAGTTAAAGAACGACCTAGAGATCCAAAGAGACGATAATACCAGCAAGAGATAAGTTCTGATGATTTTAACTTCAAGAATGATTTCCTTGGGCAGTTAAACGGCTCTAGAATGACCTAGAGACTTATGGAGACGGTGATACGAGCAGGAGACAGTCATGCTTAGCAATGATAATTTAACATTGACTCCAAGAATCATTTCAAAAGGTAGTTAAATAGCTCCAAGGACGACCAGGAGACCCATGCAGACGGCGATGCCAGGACGAGGCAGTCACGCTAAACAGCAACATGAAGACCCCGATAATTTCAGTTCCAGAAGTGATTATTTTGACTTTAATAAAACACGATGCTTCTACTGGGTCAGGAATCGAATTAATAACTATTTTAACTCTAACAGTACACGATGATTTCCGAGGGTCAGTCATAGAATTATTGACTAATTCAACTCTAATAGAACACGATGATTTTAAAGGGTCAGGTATAAAATCATAGACTATTTTTTCTCTAACAGAACACGATGATTTGAGAGGGCAGTTAAACAGCGCTAAGGACGGCCAGGAGAGCCATGCAGAGGGCGATACCGGCAGGAGGCGGCCGCGCTAAACAGCACCGCGAGGACTCCGATAATCTGAGCCGTCCCAGAGCGGAGGCACGCACGTCTCGAGCACACATCCCAGCGGTCTCGTAGCAGCGCCATAATCTCGCGCTCATTAGCTTCGTTCACACGCTGCAAGGTCTCGTTGCTCCTCCCAAAAATGCTCAAAAAATTGCACTTTTGCTGCTCTTTTGAGCCCCAAAACAGATCCTTAAAATCATAAGCTCGAACTTCTCGCAGAATGAACTTAGTGAAATGGATCCCAGAAAATCCGTTCGACTGCTCATAGAATGTTATAAACATAGAAAGGGATGTTATGTATGCACTTAGGAACGCTAAATCAATAAAGTGCTTTTATGAGCCTAATATTTTTTTATCACCTCTAATTTAGAAAACGTGCCTATAATATAATGTCATGATTGGATAATATCATTTTTTCAGTGACTGGTCCGACTAGTCCAATTACTGGGAAAAATCAGAATAATTTCTCGGGAGTTCTATTTGAGGACCTTCCATCATTTGAAAAATGATCTCTGAGTAATTTTGAAGGAAAAAGTTTTTGACGCTCAGAATAATAATTTTGTAAGGGAATATTCCAATTATATCGTTGTTTAAAATAGTTGAGAGCAATAAATTGGCGTATAAATAGAGTTGTATATAATAGAGGTATAAGTAGTTGCAGAGGTATGTCCAGAAACAAAGGTATATGCAGTACGAGAGATAATTGTTGTAACAGAAATGTATGCAGTAACTAAAATGTATGCAGGAACAAAAATGTATGCAGTAACAGAAATGTATCCAGTAACAGAGGTATATTCAGTAACAAAAATGTATGCAGTAACAAAAGTGAATGCAGTAACAGAGGTATATACATCTACAAAGGTATTTACTGCAACAAAATTACATGCACTAACAGTCGTATGTGCAGTAGAGAAGGTACATGCAATTGCAAAAGCAATTGCAATAACAGTAATAAATGCAGCAACAAAAGAGCATGCAGTAACAGCGGTATCTGCAACAACAGAGATATATGAGCAGCAATAGAGGTACATGCAATACCGAGGCTGGTGCTTCAAATAGATGTTACAAAACTTAAAAAAATTGCTGAGAAATCAACCCTTTCAAGTGAATTTGGTTTTTTCCAGTGAATATTGTTCGTTGCAAAAATCTTTTAAAGATTTTACAGCACCAGCATAACTTGTGTGAAAATGAATGAAGTTTTAACGATACACTTAAAAAAAATTTCTGCCAAAGCCGCTAGAACAGTTAGTTAATGATTGCCGATGCCAACACAAGTACAATATTGAAGCTGCTGCATGATGGCAGCAGAGCTGTCAAAATCGTACACCAATCTGAAATACCAAAAATGATCAGTTTCCAATATTCTCTCTATTCCGAGCGTCGTAATCTAAAATACCAAATAATAATCATTTTTCAGTATTCTCTCTATTCCGAGCGTCGTAATCTAAAACACCAAAATATGATCAATTACCCATAATTTCAATCAACATGGTATCATCACTTCAGTATCGTACGACAATTACTACTGCAATACCAAAAATTGATCAATTTTCCAAATTCTCTCTATTGCGAGCGTCATAACCCGTGATTGCGCTAATGCACCGCTCCATAGGACCACCCTCAGCCTGTCAGTTGATTGCCCCGCTTGAATGCCTCGAGACTCGCTCGTACGAACAACTGACGTCTCAACAATAGACGGGGGACCCATTAGTGGCTAAATAGCCCTTAGCGCTAATTTTAGCGTCGCCTATCTTTCTCATATCAGAGTTACGGGAGCAATTGCGTGTTTCCATCTTGAGATCCTCTCGTTTTTGTCACGCGTGATTTACACAAATAATTGCTGTAGATTGTTACGGTTAGATTATTATAATTCGGATCGCGTTAGGCTGATTAATCGTGATCATTATCGTAGAATTAGTCCAGTAATATATACAACTAGTGCACACTGCCCGCCAAAAATGGCGGGATTCAATACCTTTCATGAATAAATTTTCGTTCCAGTTGAGTATCCTTGCGTAAGCTTATTTCAAAGGCAACTTATTTTTCTTGTGGCAGTAATGAACAATTAGAATACGGTGTTTTTGAGCCGCAAAAGAAGTAGTTCTAGCCATTCATGTCAAATCCTACATACAGAAATTCAGCATTCCTTAAAAAGCAACTGCGAGCTTGTGTATGTATATTGCAATGTGCAATACCCCGCTAAACTCGGTATCCACGATACGGAGTCGAGTATGTAAGCTTTGGATCTCTCTAATTTTTCTGAAAGTGACTTACTATAGTGCGCTTGTACAGCGAAAATGAGTATTAATTTACCCGTGAATGAAAATCCATATTTGTATATTATTGAGTAGATTAAAATGAAAATTATGTAGATAAAAATAAGCGAAATTAGATGCAAATTTGAATGAGATGAGGTGCATACCTTGTTCAGTAGATGCTCTGTCTGAACCATTTTTTAAAAAATGAATATTTTTTTGCTGTTAGGAAACTCCGAAAAAATTAGCGGAAAAAAATCGACGAGAATTCGAATCGAAAATGAACGGAAATTCACACCCTGAACGTACAAAGACAAAAAACCAGCAAAGTCACTGAAAAAAGCAAACAGCAAATTAATACAGGAAATTTAATCGAGAACAGACGTAAAGGAAGCTCTTCGTACAGTAAATAGAGACCCTCTCTCGTGCGCGCGGCCAAGCTTTTTACTGATCGAGGTAAGCTCGGAGACGCTTTTTGCATGCGTACTTCCTGTTTATCGAGCCACTAAATTCCCTTGAATTAGAACAAATTCAAGGGAAGAGGCAAGCTTGAGTCGAGCAGCAGTATCAGTTTAATTCAGGCGAAGTTCTTGGACGCGTCATGAGAAGGAGGACGACGGGCGAACACGAGCACAAAATAGGTTCTTTTTATTCGCCCCTTTGATTCAGGATAGGGCGGAGAGACAGCCTGCTCTCCGGACAGCACTGTTGGCCAATGCTCTTCGCATTTCAATGAAGTACTCGCTGAAAGAGATTGGCTTTTTGCTTGTGAAGCGGAAACTGGCAATGGACCTGCGCAATGGACCCGAGTGCGACGACGGTGACCTGAGGCTCTAGCGAATACAAAGCTGGCATCCGCCGCTTCTCGGTTCTCACTTTTTTTTCATTTGCTTTCGTTCGTAACATTTTCTTGTCTTAGCTGTTATTTTCTTTCGTCCGTACTTTTTCTGGACTATGCTGTTATTTTATTCCGACCTTAATATTTTCTCCTCTTAGCTGTTGTTTTCTTCCGTCCATATCATTTTCTCCTTTTAGCTGTTTTTTCTTCCTCTGTAACATTTTTTACGTTTCCGTTTTTTTATTCCGTCCATGACATTTTCTCATCGCAGCTGTTTTTTTATTCGGTCCGTAACATGTTATCCTTTTAGCTGTTATTTTATTCCGTCCATAACATTGTTCGTCTTAGCTGCTTCTTATGTGCCTCGTTTCCTTCTCAGCTTCCTTCTTTTCCCCTACTCTTCACTTTCTCTTATTTGCCCCCATCCCCAACATTTCCTTTTCTTAGCTGCGTCTTACGGGCCTTATTTTCTTCTTCGCTTCCTTGTTTTAACCCTAGTCTTCCTGTCACTTCTACGTCTTCAGTTTGATTCGTCCTCGCCATTTCTTATTCCATTCCACTGTGTTCTTACTTTCATCAAACTCTGATGTTCTTCGTCCACCTGCTCTCTTTTTCGGCCTCTTTCTCCTCTATTTTCTCTTCCTCCTCTTCCACCTCTTTCTTCACCTCAGTCTCCTCCTCCTCCTCCATTCCCAGTTCTCCTATTTTCACCACGTCCATCTCCTCCATCTACATCTTCTCCTCCACCTCCTCCCCTTCCTCTTCCTCTACCTCCTCCTCCTCCTCTTTTCCTATACCTTTTCCTCTGGCGCAATCTCCTTCATATCCATCTCCTCCTCCTCCTCCTCTGCCTCCTCCGCCTCCTCTTTCTCCTCCTCCTCTTCTACCTCCTTCACCTCCACCCCTTCCTCCTCGCTTAACCCCACCTCCCCAGCTCACCACTGCCCCGACATGCCGCCACGCTCGTCACGCACATCCAACATTCACGCGCCTCCTCGCGGCGTCAAAGAAAGTCACATTTTTAGGAGCCGTGCGTCCCTGCATCTAATGAGCCGCGTTCTCCCATACAATGACTCGCTCTGCACTGGGAAGAATACCTGTCAATAAATGTTGCCGTTTTCAAAGAGTTCGCTTATAAAAACTACGATTTTTATGCATCCAATGAACAGGTCGACGCAGATTGCAAGACCTCCGACTGTTCTAAAGCTCGTCACTTCCCTTTGATTTTTTTACGTAGACAAAGAAACTTGAACTTTGTCAGATGCAAGACAATGTGATGACGTAAATGTTGGGTGCATGTGAGTCAGACATAAATAGAGTTTTGTATTTCGTTCCTTTGATTCCAATTAGAATTTTGGCTTTCAGTTTAACCTGGAGTAAATATTATGCGCATTCGAATATTTAATCATACGTGAACAACAGACTGATTGCACATAAATCAATAAGACAATATAATCAGCACTCAAATGGTCGCTGCAAGTAGTGTTTCAATTAATTTTTAGTTTCCAGGATTGCATGCTTGAATGATGAGCTTTTTTCTTCAAATTATGTCATCAAGTAAGAAGCAATAAATATTTCATATATAAGTTGACAATATTTAAGTTGACATCGAAACATCGATGGTAAAAATATTGCTGGTCTGAAACCTTCAAGTAGCGAGAAATCCCACACCTGCATTAAATATTATCAATGTATTACT
The DNA here is from genome assembly GCA_014220935.1 of Platorchestia sp. MABIK. Lineage (NCBI taxonomy): Eukaryota > Metazoa > Arthropoda > Malacostraca > Amphipoda > Talitridae > Platorchestia > Platorchestia sp. MABIK. The sequence goes on from JACJUY010011372.1 coordinate 14,950, forward strand.
GAGCATTATTTACGCACTAGCTAACACCGTCGAACTGCGGGTCGTTTTTATATTTGTCTAGTAGTTGTTGAGGTAAATAATGGATTATTATATTTTTTGTCTAACTTTACAGTACTCCATTGCAGAGTTATAAAATTACTGCTATTGTGTCTGAAAATTGTGTAATAATTTTACGGAGGCTCAGTACTACGCGTTTTCGTCACGTGTTTTTAGAGAAACTTTTGAATAAGGAGAGTATCAAAGGGAGTTTTTTCTAAATAAAACAGTGAAATGTTTCTTAAAATAAATTAAACCATAAAAATGTTTGCTCGTTTCTTTGGATAGTTTTAATTTTCTTAGATTCTGCTTCAAAACGTCAAATTTTAAATGCTTCACAATATTAAGTGTTGCTCAATTTTAAAAGATTCACAATTTTAAATGCTCCATAATTTTAAATGCTGCTCAATTTTAAATGCTTCACAATTGTAAAGGCTCCATAATTGTAAAGGCTGCATAATTTTAAATGATTCACAATTTTAAATGCTTCACAATTGTAAATGTTTACAATAAAAATGCTTCATAATTGTACAGGCTCTACGCCTAGTGTACTGAGATACACTTCATTAGTACACATTTAAATGTGCTCGCTTCTGTTTTTCCAAGTTAAAAACTGAACCAAAAAAGGATGAATCTTCACACCGTGTTATTGCAAGTTCATTTTCAGCAGTGCTCCACAAAAACTATTAACCTTCAAGTTTATCGGAAAAATAATAATCAGCCATGGGTCTTTTTGACGTATAATGCATCATATGTACAAACCGAGAATTGAACCCGAAATGGTAAATCAAAATTTTCACCTGAGTTACGAGTCACCAGTTTCTGAAAGTAAAATTAATTGTTATCGCTCAGGAGCTTTTCCCACCCCGGAGTAACCTAAATCGATTGACGAACTATTTTATCGATCCTGCCAGAGTGACGATCACCTCTGACCAAACTCCGTTACCTAATTGACACTTCTAACCATCCTCCTTTACTAAACAGAAATCCCTACCCATCCTTCCTTACTAAACAGAAATCCCTACCCATCCTTCCTTACTATACAGAAATCCCTACCCATCCTTCCTTACTATACAGAAATCCCTACCCATCCTTCCTTACTATACAGAAATCCCTACCCATCCTTCCTTACTATACAGAAATCCCTACCCATCCTTGCTCGGGAGCTTTTCCCACCCCGGAGCTACCTCAATCGATTGACGAACTTTTTATCAAACGGACATTCCTTCCTTACTAAACAGAAATCCTTAGCCATCCTTCCTTACCAAACAGAAATCCTTAGCCATCCTTCCTTACCAAACAGAAATCCTTAGCCATCCTTCCTTACCAAGCAGAAATCCTTAGCCATCCTTCCTTACCAAACAGAAATCCTTAGCCATCCTTCCTTACCAAACAGAAATCCTTAGCCATCCTGCTTCACTAAACAGATATTCCTGACCTTCCTGTCTTACTACACGGACATTCCTCACCATTCTGCCTCGCTAAACAGACATTTCTGACCAACCTTTCTTTATAAAGATATCTCTGACCATCCTGCCTTGGGAAACAGTTATTCGTGACTAACCTGTTTTACTAAACTGACATCTCTGACCATCCTTTCGTACTAAACGGACATTCTGATCATCCTCTTTAAATAAACATACATTCCTGACCATACTGTTTTAATAAACAGACATTCCTAGCCATTCTGTCATTCTAAGCGAACAAACCGGACATCCCTAACCATCCTGACTTAATAACTAGACATTCATGACCAAAATGATTCAGTAAACAGATATTCCTAACCAACCATTGCTCCATGTCCTTTGCCCCACCACATGTTACTCTGTAACAACCATATGCGCAATTTGGCCCCTCATCAATGCGCTGCCGATGCTGGATTCTGAAGCGCGTCAATTGACACACTGCGCCCTTGATTTACCTCTCTTCAGAACTTCAAAGCAAATATTGGAGCTCCTTGCAAGCGCGTCATCAGTGCAGGTGCTTGAATGAGCAATTGGAGCTCCCGATACCGTGAAGGGTTGTCTGTTAAAGCAGGTACAACATGTCGATTTGAAACTTGGACGTGTGATCGATAAGAGGAAATTTGCGCACGGACATAAAGTTTTTCATTGAAAAACATGGGTAGATTTTCAAGAGTCTACCTTACAAAACATGCGTAGATTTACGAAGGTCCACTTGAAGAGGTGACCGTTGATGCCCAATTCAAATAACTTGCCGATGTTCATTTAATTATGTCCCCGGCACAATTTTACAATAAGTCGTTTGAGTTATAAATAATGTGTAGGTTTGCGATGTTCAGTTTAGTGAAAAATAGTATCTTCGTAAGTGATATGATTTGCACGGTTTAATTTCGATAAAAATGCGTTGGAAATAGTGTGATAATTATATCATTTACTCAACTTGGGGAAAAGCAGTTATAAATAATGCGATGATTCTTTAAGGTTCAACATTGATAACAACAGTTACGCTGCAAATGATTGAATGGTTTTCATTGTTCAAGTCGGACAAGAGCAGTCTCGTTACAAATGATGTGATTATTTTCAGAGTTCAAATGGGTGGAGAAAGAAATGGGTTTGCAAGCCTGACAAGGGCCGGGGAATTGTCATTATCGACAGGAACATTTACAAGTCTAAAATGGAGACATTAGTTTCTGATGAGTCCAAGTTTCAAATTTTATCATATCCCTGGGAAAAAACGGTCATTCAAATTGAAGATAAAATAAATAATTTTTTGCGAACATTGAAAAATATTAAGGTTTAGTCGAGTGAGGTTTATTCTAAACTCTACGTGTCTGGTTCTTCTCCGGGAATTTTGTATGGTCTACCA